>APFE030281376.1:0-24174 GCA_000404065.3 Pinus taeda | reverse complement strand
AAGAATTCCTTGCAGGGGTTCATATCAAATTTGAAATTTTTAAACCACTCCTGCCCTCCTCTCGGAATTTCAGTCACCCTAGCAATAACCTCTGGAGATACTGGGAATTCTAACATAGACGCTTTAGAACCTAAACCTGTAAAATTTAAGGCAAATGCTTTTGTTACCTCAGCATGCCCACCCTGCAGCTTCTCACAAAATGTCCAGCAACCAGTATTCTGAAAAGCTTGTCTTACACCTTCATCTCTCAATGCAAGATCCAATCCCACAGGTTCTGTTCTTTGACATCTTCCAGACCGATGCCCCTTCTTCTCCATTTCGCTTTGAAACTTTCGCACAGAGAGACACCACCAGCTTCAACTCAAATGGAAAATTCAAATTTTGGAACGTAGACTCGCTTGCAATCAGGTTATTTAAGGAAGAAACTTGGGCTCATTTGGCAATTAAACAGTCTCATCATACAAACAGGTCAGTTTATGCATCACTAACAGACATCATAACACTGCCATGCATTACAAAACCATTTGAATGATTTTTATGTGCGTGGCTATGAACCTATTTGTGGAATGATGGCTCATAATCACTTGGAAAGGACGCCAACTGACAATAAACGGTCGGACACACTGACTCATCCCCCCAAACATGACATTTTAAGAATCAGTGCTGCAAAATTCCTGAATCCGCGATTTCGTAGCGCAGATAGTTATAAATTATCAAAAAGCGCTACGAAATGGCTGGTTACTGACACGCTGTGAAAAAGCTAAAACATCATTGCGCTGCCAAATCAGCCAATAAAACTGCGCTGCGAAAATGCGAAAAGGGCCAGTGACATAAGCAAGATAAGACAGGCCTTATACAATCATGATGGAGGATGACTAACGGTATATGAAAATGATTTTCATTAATAACTTTCTAAAACATGATCCCTAAGTAACGAACATAGGACAACAACTATTTGACACCTATTTTTTGACAATGAAATTTTTGGACAACATTTATGTACATGTAACTACATTTCTTGGTGATAACACCGCTGATGGGGCTAGTGGTTGTCAATGGTGTATGTATGGATGGAACTTTCAGTTGATATATAACTAAGCCAACACATTTTCATGCATATGTTGTTATTGTACTTTGACTACTCTGGTTACTTTAGTAATGAATGTTATTTAACTTATGCATTTGTGTATGAACTATTTTCTATGCAATTGTATGAATCTTGTTGAAGACGTGTTGTTGTGTTAACCCGTCACTTTGGATTGTTGACTATTCCACTTCCATCTTATGGTTTCATTATGCTCGTCTCTTCCTTTCATGCTATGAACTATTACAACCTTCTAAGGGACACACTTCCTTTTCCCCTCTGTGTGTTAAAACCCCCATGCATCCCACTTGACTCGTTGCAAGGTCACCAAGTTGCTTTCGACAAAGTTATCATACTTACCTCTACGCGTTACCACAGTCAAGGCACTATTGTACTACCCACTGTTGGGACTCCTACTCCAAACGGTCTGAGGTGTAGTTAGGAATTCTTACTGGGGAGATCCCCTGACATGTTGGTGGGTCAAGCACCGTCAACATTTTTGGTGCTAGAAGGAGGGCGAGATGACAAGATGAGTCCTCAAAGTCTGTTTTGAATCTCTGCACATTCTTCATGACTTACAATACAGTTAATATTCTGACATGTCTATCTCATGGACATGATTTTGAAGTGTGAGTGTTGGTCTGTGTTATATTCTTTCCATGACTAGCCTACGTAGTTAATCGAGGGGTTAGAGGGGGGGTGGAGGCCCCCCTTTGTTGCACCGATTATGCAGTGGGGGGGTCACAAGGGGGGTGGCAGGCCCCCTATCCGGGGGGTTTCAGGGGGGTGAGTAGCCCCCCTATATGGGGTCCGGGGTAGTGCCCCGGAGGAAAAACTTTTGGACCCTAATTAGGTTGGGCAGACCTACCTATGGTTTTTTGCATGGTTTTCGTACATGGTTTTGGACGCGACGGTTTTCGGTCCATGGTTTTGGACGCGATGGTTTTTGGTCCATGGTTTTGGATGCTTCGGAATGTATAAATATGTATTGTAACATTGAAAGGAACATACTGAAAAATCAAGCTGGTAGTGGCAGTTTTGGGATCCAGGGGAAAATCTTTGTGTATATGTGTTTTATGTGTTATGCTCTCGCATTTTCTATTTTTTGTGTTTTAGAATTCGTATGCAGGTAATTTTTGTATGGGTTTAAAACCTACAGTTAGAGGATCTCCTTAATGACATGTCATGTTTCACATATGATGGTGAAGGTGGAGAAACTTTTCTTAGTCACATAGTTTCCTTCATGGGTTTCTATGAAAGGAATGAAGTCCTCGAGGATGACATTGCCTGCTCGTTGTTCGCATTCACGCTCAAAGGGAACACGCTGCAATGGTGTGTCACATTTCCCATAGCCTCCATTCACCCTGATGATTAGATGATCGGAGAGTTTGCCTGTGATTTCTATCATTATGATCGTAAAGCACTCAATAAAAAAACTCTACAACTACTAAAATCACTTGATGAATCCCTTTTTCAATTTTATAATTGTTTGTATAACCTCACTTTTCAAATCCCAGAAGATGAAATTGATTGAAAATTTCTCAATGAAATATTTCAGTATCTTCTTCACATATCTGAAAATCCTCATGTGTTAGAATCATTCGAACCCCTCCCATCATACCTCATTGTTAGAGTTTCCAAACCCAAGATGGACAAGGTTGTTGTCAAAAGTGACCCTCGATCTGCTTCTCATCAAACATCTCTAGCTCCGTAGTGCGAGGTGGGAAAAGTTGTAAATCCATCTATTGAACTATCACATCGTCCCATCCCACCTGCTCTCGACATCTGTGCAGATTTGGCTTGCAAGCTTGTTGGTTGTCACGTGAATTTGTTCTCTCAACCTTTGTCCTCTTGTTCTGTTGATCCTCCAGATTGTATTGTATTGTGTTTTCTCATTCCAGACTCCACGTTAATTGTTCGCGAGGATCAAGTTGTTGACAGAGTTGGTGTTGAGTAGCCAACCTACGCCATCATTTATGATGAGTATGTGTGGGAATCTGGAGAAGAACCTGCGGTGAAGGATGACCTCCTTTCGTCTGCACCTCATCCATTATTTCCAGACATCTTTTTTTATTCTGCCATTTCCAATTTGTCTTGTGAAAATTCAACCCTGGATGTTTTACTTCCGATCATTCACAAAACACATTGAATGTCAGTTTTTCATTTGATTGTGGAGAGGACACATCTTTTTTTCTTAATCTACTCGATCTATCATCTTTTCTTTTTGAAAACTCCCAGGGTGAACATTGTTGTTTCTCATCAACCCCTCTATATGATTCGTCAAATCATGAGGATGTCGATGAACATCTAAAATTTTTTGATTGTGGCTATCATGATCTCTTTACTCCTTCATTTGATCATGATGTTGATTCACTTGTTGTTGATCTTTCTAAGCCACCAATCTTTGACAATCTACCTGATGATGAAGTGGAAACCCTCAAGCTGTCAAGGCACTTCAACCCAAGCTAATGGTTATGTCAGGTCCTCGATGTCTTGAGGTCAGTTCTGCTTCTGATTAGAAATCTATTGAAACACCCTAGTCTCCTCATAACTCTCTTGTTTGCATTGAAGATCAGTCTGATCTACAGAATTTACATCCTCTACCATAATCACACAATCCCATTGTTCATGCATTAAAGTAATCATACACAATGAGCACTCTTGCTAAGTGAAAGTTGTCTTCCTTTTCCATGTTTTCTTGTTTGTCACAGTCAAAAGAGTGTACATGCTCATTGTCTATGCACAGTGTGTTACAACACCATGGTACATCCACAAAGTGTTCGTCTTACACTTTTACTCTTTTCTTTTCTATGGATGCATTCAAACTTTGAGTGTTTTGGTTTTCACGGTCTTATCTTTCTTGTGTGCTAGTTTACTTGTATATCTTTCTTGTTAACCATGCCTTCACCAACATGGGTCAACCAATGCATCAGTGGCTACATTGGAAATATCACTTCGTATGAGTAAGCCCATGTGCTATTTAGTTTAGGAGTAGGAGTAGTTTTTTTATTTCTTGTCTGTTTTTCTTGCATGTTTTGCTTGCTTACTTGTTTTTCTTTCGTTTACTTCTATCCTTTGCTTGTTTGTTTCCTTGCTTTTTATGCACCCGTAGGATTAGCTTCTCATGCAACCATGTTTGGCTCTTGACACAAGCAGGGTGAAGTATAAGAGTACTTGTTAAGCTATAAACAATTGGTTATCTATTGTCCTCTCTCTTTATGAAGAGATTGTTGTCTTCAGTCAATGATACCCTGATGGAAAATATGTTTTGTTCAGAGCGAGTCTTGGTGAAAACAAAACACTTGCACTTTTAACTAGTACACCTTACTCTAATCCGTTTTTCGATATTCGATTAACCCTTGTCAGCTCACTCAGGTAGAGTAAGGTGAGGGGGAAAACCTTAACAAGTATTTCAGAGGTATATATAACATACTTATCTGAAGGGACAACCTCTTCTACTCTCAATAAGTCAGGATCCCTCTTCCGCCTCATGAAATAAATAAGTGCCTATACACAGTTCTCTGAAAATTAAAAAAATGAAAAATGAAAAATAAAATAAAGGTGAAAGAAGAGAAAGGATTCATGTGTAGATAGGTGAAGTAAGTAACTCCATGGGGGTACTTTCCAGGCTTGCTAGTAGCGGAGCGATGCTTGTGTTCCTGAAGTGGCTCCATCGAGGTATTGTCTAGGTCTGCTGGCAGTGGAGAAACACTAGAGATGAAACTAAAACTCTGACAGTTATATTACTTGTGCATCAATACATCCCTCTTCCCTAATCAAAACAACTCAGTTGACTTGGCTTGGTATGTGTGTCGACCGATCAAGAGAATGGAAGGGACTATATCTTTAATACAAGTTGGTGATGAAGAAGCCATTACGATCAAATAATCGAACAATACTTCTGGAGGAGTTAGAATCACTTTGCATGAAACAAGGTCCATACAAAGAGTTGGATTTCTACCAATGTGACACCAATAATGTAGCAGCTACAACCACCATCCGAAATGTTTCCTTCACTTTGTTTTGGATCCTCCCTCCTCAAAATCTTAGCAGCTTGTCTTGCACTGCTTAGGTACTTGTGTTGCATTCAAGTTTATCTTTCACTTTGTAGCTTGTGTTCACTTAATTTCTTTGTTGAATAACCACAAGCTGACCCCTTAACTTGGTTTACATCTGGTTCTTGCGCTATCTTGGAAAACTGCACAGTCCTAGAGGGCAGCCTACCTTGCTCTCAAGAATTTCCCAGAGCATACTAGTAGTCTTCCTTGCTCTTAGGAATTACACAGAGTAGCTTAATACTCAGCCTTGCTCTCCAAAATTGCGTAGAACATCCTGACAATGAGCTTAGGCTCCAAAACCATGCACTCCTAGCTAAAAACTTGTATTCATCCGGGAAATTGCATAGAGCATGACAGGAAAATAGTGCCATTCAACCCAAGAACTACGTAGAAGCATTACTTCAATCATTGTTCGATGTATGTGTCAGCAAGTTTCCTAGTTCCCTCTAGAATTGTGCAATTTCTCCATGCATGCATGGTAGCCTTTCCCAAAAAACAAAAAATAAAAAAGCATCCATAAAAAATAGGGATCTATTTTTAGCACTGGGGTTACACTCAAGTCAATTTTGGAAACTTCCCGCCACTAGTCACTTTTCATATATTTTTGGCATGCGCTTCATAAACCCTAAATCTACGAAATCTATTTAATGGATGCCCTAGATCTCATTCTACAAATTTGATCTTGGAGTACTGGTATTCTTGAGTCATCTAGGAACCTTCGGCACAATCAACATAACTTTCCTAGGTAAGTTTTTCTTTTCAAGTCTTTGTCTTCTTTTTTTGTCACTTTTGTTTCCTTGGCTTGTGTGAGTGTTGTTTTGCATGTTTTACTAAATGATCGCTAGTGTTTTAGTTTTTTTTAACTTATAGAAGCGTTGTTTCAAGTTTCCCATTATCTTTCTTGAGCGTCGCATGTATAACATTGTTTTCACACTAAAGATCATTGTTGCGACGACTCTCCCCACCAGGTTCATTGTTCATCTGTTTGACTTATTCCTACATTGGTTTTGATTGCATGCATGATCATTCACTCCTATCTACACCATACTTCGATAATGCATTCAAATCTACTTGTTTTCAAGTTTTCCTCTAGCAGATCTAGGCTGCCTTGGCTCAGATCTTGCTTCTCTTGGCATGCATTATGCATTTCTAGAACTCAAGGCTCAACCTTGGCTCAAGGAATTGCACAAAATTTTCCTGCCACTTGCCTCCAGTTGTTCTCTATGTAGTTCTGGGAGATAGTGCCTAGTCTTGCCCACTAGGACTACGCAATGTGCAGTCCCAGCCAGCAATCAAGCTAAACTGAACTACACATTGCACAGTTCTAGTCCATAGCAAGCCCATGTGGATTGTGCTCTGCACAGTTCCAGTTAGTATCCCTCTCACTAGTAGCTAGGACTGTGCAATGCACATCTCCAGCTAACAGTCCCTTAGCTCTTAGACTCGAAAATGTGCAATATTGCCCAATAATAAGCCAACTTTTTGCATGATTGATCCTTGAAGTAGATTGTGTTTGTAATCTAACATTTTCTTTTCGTGAGTGTATGCTTAATCTCCAAGTACATCAGTTTTTTAGCAGTCCCTCAATAGTACATGAAACATGGTTTCCAAGAGAGCCAGATCAAAGGACACTATAGAGAGCGACACTCGAGACATGGTTGAACAAGTGCCAATGAACTTGCCCATCTATGCAAATGCACAGTTGTTCATAGAGAAGGACATGAACATTACATATAAAGAAATAAAGGACATATTTCTAGGCAGTTTCAAGGAAGATTTGGAAGATCGACAAGTCTATGTCAACATCCACAAGTAAGGCTTGTACAGGGTTGCATGCAGGTACTCTACCTTCCCATGCATGAATATCATTCACTAAATTGTATCACATACTGATCCCAAGATGATGACACTAAGCAGTACCAGTGGAACACAACTTTCCACCTTTGGGATGGAAAACTACCATCATATGTATCATTTGCCACAACCAGTGAACTACATAGATGCATTGTTCTACACTCCCAACAACAATGTGAACACTAGAGATATCATGTAGCATTGCGTAAAAGAGACATAAAAGTTTATTAAGACACCCAACCAGGTCTACAAGGCGAAGTCACTTAGGAAGGCTTACCAACTCCTGGTCAACTTCACATGTCGCTTGTATGGTCAAGAGAGCACGGAGACCTTCCCGCATAGTTGGGTTGTTATGTTAGATCAATTGGCAAATGAAGGAACGCCTTTCAACTGGCCGGACATGTTGGATATTCAGCTGAAAGTGCATGTGTCTAATGCCCAGAGTCCACCTAAGGATGGACAAACAATATTTTTTATGTCTGCGTACCTGCTTGATGTAATTTGTGCCCAAAAACAGTTCTCTGACATGGGTTGGACATGGACACCATCAGATGATGCTGTGAACGTCTATTTCAAGTTGTTTTCTGAGTGTAGTTACCGAGGATTATAGCATGGTTGTATGACCACTTCATCACCCCGTTGTACAAGATAATATTCAAATAGGATCCACCTTGCATGTCCCATGAAGTGATGCAGGCATTGCTTAACATTGCAAATTGGTATGCCTCACCTGGTGGCACCTTCATCAAGATATTTAGTGCAGAGAAGCCTCTACATGAGATACCGAGGTTAGCCACAGACAAGCTAGTCATGCAAGAGTTTGCATACCACATCTCCATAGGGTTATCAGTGGGACTATACAGGAGGAAGAAGGCCCCATGGCCCACTCTTCCTTTATGTATTTGGTTGTACGAGATGTGTACCTTAAAAGATGCAAATTTTGAAGTCAAGGACTTGAAGAGGTTTGGATTCGGTACCGAAAGCTTCAATCCTTATGATCCCCACTGCATATGCAAGAACCATTAAGTGAAGGTGTACTACCCATTGATCCATGAGGCTCCCATTGGCTAGAGGAATATCCTTGGAGGTATTGCTACAACTCCTCTAGGCTCAATGAACCAGTCACAACACTGTAGGCAGTAGCATCACAAGAAGAAACAATAATAGCAACAATGAGTAGAAATCTCGCGCAAGAAAAAGGAAAGAGGAATATTTCCTAGAGCATAGAGGCTTAGCAAAGATACAAGTTCCGAGAAGATCGTCTTGTTTAGAGATTAGATTTGGAGATAGATGCAAAGAGGTGACAATGAGAAAGGAGAGTAGAACAAAGGAAGAGAGATAAGCAAAGGTTGGAAGATACAGAGAGGAAGTTGTAGGAAACAAAAAAGAATCTGAAAGCAGAACAATAGCTCAGGAGGAGAGAAGGGCAAGAAAAGAAGAAACAGGAACAAGAGGAAAGGAAAGGCACACTGATAGAGGAAAATACACGTATACAGGTTGAGGCAACAGAGCAACCAGTAGATGAGGAAGAGGGTGAGTAGGTACAGGTTCGGGAACTTTCTCAAAAAGTTGAGCTGTTGGTTGAGGCAATAGACATGGAGACAGAACAGGAGCTTTAGGACCAAGACATTGATCTCGTACTAAAGGCATCCGAGGTCACACCATCGTCTCCACCACCTCCATAATCACAACCAACCCCAAGTGAGCAAGGAGAATTTTTTTTCCTTGATGACGATCTAGAGATGGATGTGTACAATCTGGCATTTGACGAGTCACAACATAGGATTGTTCAAGCATGAAGAAAGTATCTACTGGATTATGATACATCACCTATGCACACAGAAGAAAGGGTGATTATACCAGATGTTAGAAGACATTCAGTTATCATGGCCGAGGCTTCTAAGGCTTATGCAGAAGCCACGAGTTTGACACTTAAGTTCTTGATAGAAAAGTGATCGTATGGCGAAGGACTTGCAACAGGACAGGAAGAGAACAAAGTAGTCCATAGGATCCGTTATGGCAGAAGTTAAGAAGGAAATACTAGCAGAGATATCAACTTTGGATACCACCAGGCAGACAATGTATAGCATATTTGTCACCATGCACAAAGCAGTTGACCATCTATACGACTTTCAGCAACAATGTGTGTAGATGACAAAAACTCTCAAAGACATTCACGTTGTTATTGCACACATGTAGGAATGGACAATGAGGTACAAGGGAGCCCCACTTTACTTGCACAAGAGGATGAAGCCACAAATTGAGCTAGACAAAGCACGAATTCGGATGTTGATCTAGAACTATTAGAAACTCCCTCCACTAATCACTAGCATTGAGGCTTCCTATGAACGCTTGACCAAAATGTGCTCAAGAACCATCTATCTCAATATAATATAATGGTCTGCATGATCCCAAAATGTACCCACGGTCCTTCTAAGAAGAGGTTGGTAGTTTCCTCTGTTGTGATACTCTTCTTGCAGGCCGCCAATATAGCCATCTTAGAAAATATATCCACAACCACAAATACACAATCATTAGCATGCTTAGTAGAAGGGAGGCTAGTCATATAGTCCATGGAGATGGATTCCAATGGTTGGATGGGAGTAAGAAGAGGAGTGTACAGGCCTTGCTTCTTGATTGTTGGCTTGGCGATGGCACAGGCAATGAATGATCTAATATATTTCCCAACATCCAGTTGGAGTTTGTGCCAATAAAAATATTTTTTTAATACATCCATATTTTTCTCTACACCAAAGTGTCTTGTGACCCAACTGTAGTGCACCTCCCAAATCATCTTAGCACACTCACTTGAAGGAACACAAAGGTGGCCCTGGTAGCATAATAATGCATCCTAGAGGTGGAAATAAAGAACTTTGTTTCCATCTACTAGCATTTGGTATGTGGAGGCTAACTCTGGATCATTTTTGTATAGTTGCAACCATCTAGAGGTCTCATGGCCGTAAGAGTTGAGAAAAGTAGTCAATGTTGCAACTTGGGGGCGACTGAGGCAGTCTACAATATGATTGGTATTGACCTTTTTCTATTTAATTTTTTCAAGTGGAATTGTTATAGATATGTAGATCACTTCTGATGGTGATCATTTTGCAACTTCCGTTGTGTCTATATAAACTGAAGAGGTCGATGATTGGTGTGGATGACCATCTATTTCCCCATAACGTAGTGCTTCCATTGCCTAAAAGCTTTCACGATGGAATACATCTCTTTATCATAGGTGGGGTACTTCTGAATTATATCGAAAAGTGTCTCACTATGCAGATAGGCCATTGGATGCCTGTGTTGGGTGAGGATTACACCAATAATATAGTTTGAGGCATCTGTCTCAATTTCAAATGGCTATTGTAGGTTTGGAAGTGTGAGTACCGTTGTAGAGTAGAGTCAGTGCTTCAACTCAATAAATGCCTTATGTTGGGACTTGGCCCAAGAAAATTTTGCTTTCGCCCCTCCCTTAGTAATCTAACTCAAACACCAAGTGATATGGGAGAATCCCAACTCAAACCTCCAATAAAAATTTGCAAGGCCCAAAAAGCTATGGAACTCCATTAGAGTGGTCAAGGATGGTCAACCTTGAATTACTTGGATCTTATTCGGGTCCACATCCATGCCACATCATCTATGATGTAAACCAAATATTGGACCTAGCTTGTGCCAAAGCTACATTTCTCTAAGTTGGAACACAGTTTATGTTAGCGAAGGGTTTGAAGGACTTGTCGAATGTGTTGCAAGTGTTCCTCCCAACTCTTACTGAAGATGAGGATGTCTTCCAGATAAACAACCACGAATGAGTTGGTGAAGGGCCACAGGAGCCTCATAAAAGTAGCATAGGCATTTTTCAACCCAAAGGGCATAACCAGCCATTCAAAAAGGCCTTCCTTGGATTTTAAGGTGGTCTTCCATGCATCTATGGGCTCTATTGGAACTTGGTTATAGCCAAACTTCATATTGATCTTGCTGAAATACTTGCCCCCCTTGAGTTGGTCCATAAGGTCATCAATCCGTAGGATTGGATACTTGTCATGACAGTGATTTTGTTTAGCGCCCAATAATAAATGCAACCTCCAAGTCCCATCCTTCTTCTTTATAAGTATAATCGAGCTCCCACAAGGTCAGGAACTTATTCGAATGTGCCATTTTTATAGCAACTCTTGGATTTACTACTTGATCTCTTCATTCTCTAGAATAGAGAAATGATATATTTTCCCAATGGGTAGAGGTCCCTCAAGAGTAAAATCAATCGAATGCTTGACCTGATAGTGTAAGGGTACCCTTGTGGGTGAGGAGCAGATGTCCTTTTATTCTTCCACAACTATATCTACCTGCTTCTGTTGCATGGAGGAACCCCTCCTAGGGGCCATGGATGTGGCTACGATATTCTCCTTATTTTGAGATTGAATAAAAAATAAAACAAATTTCCCAGTGTGGGAGATGATCTTACTTCATTTCTTCACAGAGATCAAAGAGATGGCAGTAGGCAGGGCTACCTCTGGTATACTGCATAACTTACTACCCAAAGAAATAATAATAGAGCAGGGTCTAGACTCATATACAACATGCCATTTCCACAAGTATGGTTTTCCTAATAATACATCATAAACTACAAGAGGAGAAACATCACACAGTACCTCATTCAAGAAGGGCTTGATGTTGTAGGGAAGGCGGTTGTGTTGGCTGACACGAAGATCTTGTCCTTTATGAAGCCACCCGATGGTGTATGGCTCTAGATGTGTTGTAGTCAGTAGGCCAAATTTCTTCACGACCTCTACTAAAATGATCTTCTTTTGGCTCCTGGTGTCGATAATGAACTGCAATGGAGAACCCTTCAGCCACATCTATGAGTGGAATACACGTTCCCCCTCCTACGGATCTTCAGGCCTAATATTCTAGATCTTGGTGGTGACCACAGTGGCACTAGGCTCCGAGTCAATGATCTCCTTCTCTTTGTAATTCCCCTTGTAAGGTTGTGACTCAGAGTCGAAACAAGTGTCTGAATTGGAAGCCTTCAACTCGGCCACCAGTGGTTGCTTGGCCCAACACTCACTTTTGTTGTGAGTGGGGCTCTTATGGAACTCACACCACTTTCCTGTGTCCTTCTTTGTCTTCATAATGTTGTTCTTTGCTTGTGATCGGAGTCCAGGTGTGACAAAGGACCCTTCCAAGACATTTTACTTCCGTGATGTGTTAAATTGCATTTTTTAAATAACATAAAGGAGTACATGTGCATGTTGTAAAGAAGAGGAACATGACATTCATCAACACATGAAAACATAAGTCGTTGATAACGGAGTTGTCCAGGAGGGACTACGCCTACGGGCCCCAATGTCAAGATGGTGTAAGCCACTACATTAAGTGTTGTCAATAGTGATGATGTACATAAGAGGTGATGTCGCTATACTACAAGGAAAATGCCCTCATGCAAGAGTGGGTCCGACAGATGTTCCACTACAGGAACTCTCAGTCAAAAGGACTCTTATCAGAATGACATAAACTCATGCATGATGAGCATCCCGCCAAAATTGCATAAAAGGGATCTCAATGCAAACATACATGGCAGCAACATGAGTATCCCATCAACATAACGACAAAGGGATCTCAAACAAAACATGACAAATCATGGCAACAAGTACATCCCACAAATGATTCCACGTCACATCAAGCAGGAACCATGAAGTAAGGAAGACAAAAAGATCCCACATCAAACATCAAATAGGGATCTGTGCAGCACAATGCATAGCAAAAGACGTACATGAACGCACTACATATACCTCACATCTAGAGGCCATCTGAAGAAAAGGATGTCAAGTTGCTGAAGTTGTTCGTACCATCAATCTCGTAGCGTCAAATCCCATGGAATGACTACTCGCAATTTTAATGCTGACACCTGTACTCCACTTTGCAAAGTGGCCAAAAAATGAAATGAACAAACAGAAAATCTAAATACACCATCAGACTTGTGGCATCGAATAGTGCAAAATCAACTGACAAATTTCTGAATTCTGAGAAAATGAAAATTTGGGGCTCAAGGAATCTTTTAGATTCCATTCCACAAAGATTCCTTCCTCCGGGTCATCTGCAAATCTATTTCTCAGATTAGGAAACTGACTTCGCCATTAGGTTCGTGTCACTAAGAGGTGTAAGATCGACATAAAATTTGTCCAATTTGGACACTAAAAAAATTTCACCCTCCTGATAATTTCGTCAAATCATGGTTCCTCTTGTGTTTTTCTCAGGTTCATGGTTCCATCTACAAATAAATTAATCAAAAATATTGCCGCAGTTTCCATGCGTGCTCCTGGTTCCTCCATGCCTGGGTGCATTAAGAAAATTGGGTTTATATAAATTTTCCCCGGGCGGACATTACAATGAAGTTTGTTTGGGCAGATTGGTATAAGGTCAAGTAGTAAGGAGGAGGTCAGGTGGTCAAACCCCGATCCCTCCATATTAAGACCTCTTTCGTTTTACAAAATTGAAACTATATTTCTTTTTGGGGTCGGGTCCACATTGGGCAGTCCACCCCTTAACACCCACAGGTGTATTATCCATTGCATTAATGTTTTTCGTGGCACATTGATTCATTTGGGAGGTGGTACGTTGGTGCATTAGATGGTGACAAGTGAGGTCGCCGCATGGGCGGGGCTAGCCCTCCCGCTAGCCATGGTTTCGACTCCCACCGGCCCCTCCTTAATTGCAATGGAATGTGGTGTTGGGGTGTGGGTCGGGTCCACCGAAGGTGGCCCGCGCCCACCCCATATTAAGTTTTAATATGTTACGGGAGGTTTGGGTGCTCCGCAAGGTAATGACCATTGAGCCACATTTAATTAACTTTATGGTTATTGTGAGGTTGGGCCAGTGTGGGTCATGGCCCATCAGCCTTTTAACAATTATTTTTTTTGTTATGTAGTTTTGGGGTGGCGGGGGTGGTGGCCCGTCATCTCATATATCTATCTATATATTATTTAACAACAAATTGGCCATTTTTGAAAATTTGAAAAATGACCAAAGGAGACAAATTAAACAGGCCACAAACTCGCCTGGAATCCAGTTGGAATTGGACGGATTCCATCCACCGGAAAACTTTCAAATTGTCTCTCCATTAAGTTTGTCGAGTCAACATAAGTCAACCAAAACTTTTACTGGCTCATTCTCCTCATACGAGCTCGGGTTGATGAACCGTTCACACCGTTGCGATCAGGATGACAAGATCTACGCTATGGTCTGGGTTCAAAAACATTTTGATCACTTTGATTTTTGAGCTTTGATAAGCCCTCTTTGTCTTGTGTGTGTTCCTGGAGCCATGTGTATCAATCCTCCCCACTAAGGAGCTTTTGGACCTCCAAAACCATGAAAAATAATCTACAACTTCTTTGTACCTTGTCTGCATCACAAGCATCCTTAAAGGTCTCACTTCCATCTCTTTCACCTTTCTTCTTCGAAGCCTTAAGCGATGAGCCAACACCTGCAACCTCTGCAACCTATAGTAGATTGTTTCACAAATTACATGCTTGACTTCCATGACGAACTAATGACCCAAGCATCCCACACTTGCCACGAGTTTATAACACATACTTGGTGGTCAATTTTACATCAAGATGGACACGATACCCCAGCTATGAAAACAAGGAAACCATATCAATGTTGCTCCAACAAGTGACGGAAAACACATCATCATTGTAACACATGATTTACAAAGATAAAGCCAACACTATTTTTGTTTTTACAAGTGATAGAAACATGACATCACTTTCACAGTTTATCATGCAACACAAAATAAGACCAGACGTCATTGTTTCTTAACAAGTGATAGAAAACACATCATCACTTTTACATTTTAAAATGCAACAAATGATTTACAAAACCACGACCACGGCAAGCTAATATATCTAGAAACCATTTTTCACTTATCATTGTGAATGGGTCATCCCCCAGTAGTGGTTTTGCTTGTCGAATAATTGTTTCACTTGGTTCATGCATCAACACTTTATCTTTAAGGCGTTGCTCTGGACGGAGCCTCCAACAAGTGGCTCTTTGATAGCCACTTCTGTTGTAATGACTGTAATACATCTTCTTCCTCCATATCTACTTAACATGTTTCATTACCTGCTATTGAGAGGGTCTTTCATGCCTGATCCTTTTGTGTGCCACCATTCTTTTCCAACACTTAGAAAATGTATGGCTATGTAATCCACAAAAGGTACATGTTTTTTGATGCCATGTTTTATGTTCATCATTAAAAACATGATTATAATCGAAATGAACATTCGAATATCAAGAGTGGTTATACCTTTCCTTGTTGTCTCTGGTGTAAGTATGGTGATGAGAGCTTGCCTCAACTCTCTCCCTTCAATGGGCACCTCCATGGGATGATGGGGATGTGTTCCCATCATTATCTTTCCTCGATGATTTTAACGATGTCTCAGAAGCATCTGACACCTTTGAGAATTCTCCCTTGGTGTATCTCAAGACTGCAAATTGAGGTCTTTGCACAACCTCCAATGGTGGAGTTATGCCTTGGTTATTAACACCAAGTTCTTATCCTTCCTTGTATCTCATCCTCGTAAGGAGCCTCATGTTTGCCCTTGTAATTGGGATCTCCAAATCTTCAACAGAAATCATACTATGTGAAGACGAAACCGAAAGGAAATCAACATCTTTTACCTCCTCTATTGAATTGGAAAGAACTGATGAGGGCCTCTCACCATCTGTTGTTGGTGGTTCGCTAGCTATCTCGGTGCATTCCCCACCTTCATTTTTGACATATCCAAGTCCTTCCTGACGAGGTAATTCTTATACTTTGATGGAGTTAACAATGCCTTGGCCTTTAATGCTTAAGCCTTTTCCTTCATACCCCATTCTCTTCAATAGTTTGGAGCCAATTCCTATGGTATGATTTTCAAAAAAAGCAAAATCATCATCAAGAAACATACATGAAGATGGAGATATACTTTTTACCTCACATGGGTCACGCTGCAACTTTTCCAAGGCCTCATCCTTAGCTTGTAGTTGTCGTAGCAAACTTTTTTTTTTCCTCTTTCTCTTCATGTAGATGCATCTTCAATTCAACATTCCTATTTGAAGGTTTTGGCTGTTGTGCTTTAGTTCTTCCAGGGCCTCTTCTGCGGCTTGCAACTGAAGCTGCAATCGCTCCTTTTCCTCTATCTTTTTGTAGAGTTTCATACATTATTTCTACCCTTTCATAAATTTTAATCATGGTCTCATACATCACTTTTTCGTCCTCTGTCACTACACATTCCATTGTTCACACTTGCATTTCACATCCATGTAAAGACCGCTCTGATACCACTTGATTGGAGTTTGAGTGTGACAAAGGACCCTTCCAAGACGTTTTACTTCCGTGATGTGTTAAATTGCATTTTTAAAAGAACGTAAATGAGTACATGTGCATGTTGTAAAGAAGAGGAACATGACATTCATCAACACGCAAAAACATAAGTCATCGATAACGGAGTTCATCCAGGAGGGACTACGTCTTCGGGCCCCGATGTCAAGATGGTGTAGGCCGCTGCATTAAGTGTTGTCAATAGTGATGATGTACATAAGAGGTGATGTTGTTATCCTACAAGGAAAATGCCCTCACACAGGAGTGGCTCCAAGAGATGTTCCACTACAGGAACTCTCAGTCAAAAGGACTCCTATCAGTATGACATAAACTCATGCATGATGAGCATCCTGCCAACATGGCATAAAAGGGATCTTAATGAAAACATACATGGTGACAACATGAGTATCCCATCAACATAATGACAAAGGGATATTAAACATGACGAATCATGGAAACAAGTACATCCCACAAATGATTCCGCGTCACATCAAGCAAGAATCATGAAGCAAGGAAGACAACAAGATCCCACATCAAACATCAAATAGGGATCTGTGCAGCACAATGCATAGATAAAGAAGTACATGAACGCACTGCATATACCTCACATCCAAGGGCCATCTAAAGAAAAGGATGTCAATCTGTTGAAGTTTTCCGTACCATTGATCTCGCGGCATCGAACCCCATGGAATCATTGCTCACACGTTGAATGTCGACACCTGCACTCCACTTTGCAAAGTGGTCGAAAAATGAAATGAACAAATGGAAAATATGAATACACCATCAAATTTGTGGCGTCGAATATTGCAAAATTGACTGTCAAATTTCTGAATTTTAAGAAAATGAAAATCTGGGGCTCAAGGTATCTTTTAGATTCCCCCTATATTCCACAAAGATTCCTTCCTCCGAGTCATTTGCAAATCTATTGCTCATATCAAGAAACTGACTGCGCCATCGGGCTCATGTCACTGATAGGTGTAAGATCGACATAAAATTTGTCCAATTTGGACACTGCAAAAATTTCACTCTCCTGAGAATTTCACCCAATCATGATTTTGCCTGTGTTTTTCTCAAGTTCATGGTTTCACCTGCAAATAAATTAATTAAAAATTCTACCTTGGTTTCTGTGCACTCTCTTGGTTCCTCCATGCCTGGGTACATTATGAAAACTAGGTTTATATAAATTTTCCCCGGGCGAACATTACAATGAAGTTTGTTTGGGCGGATTGGTATAAGGTCGAGTAGTAAGGAGGAGGTCGGTTGGTCAACCCCAAGCCCTCCATATTAAGACCTCTTTCGTTTTACAAAACCGAAACTTTATTTCTTTTGGGGATCAGGTCAGCATTGGGAGGCCTGCCCCTTAACTCCCACAGGCATATTATCCGTCACATTAACGTTTTTGGTGGCGTGTTGATTTATTTGGGAGGTGGTATGTTGGTTCATGGGATGGTGACATGTGAGGTCGCCGCATGGGCGAGGCCATCCCTCTCACCAGCCATGGGTTCAAATCCCACCAGAACCTCCTTAATTGCAATGGCATGTAGCATTGGGGTGTGGGCCAGGTCCATTGGAGGTGGCCCATGCCCACCCAATATCAAGTTTTAATATGTTACGGGAGGTTGGGGGCTCACCGAGGTAATGGCTGTCGAGCCACATTTAATTAACTTTGTGGTTATAGTCAGGTTGGGCCGGCGAGGTTCATGGCCCGTCGGCATTTTAACAATCAATATTTTTGTTATGTAGTTTTGGGGTGGTGGGGGTGGTTGCCCGCCATCTCATATATATTTTTCTTGTTTTATTTAACAACAAATTGGCCATTTTTGAAAATTCGAAAAATGATCGAAGGAGACAAATTAAACAGACCACAAATTTTCCTAGAATCCGACCTGAATTGGCCAAATTTTGTCTGTCGGAAAACTTCCAAATTGTCTCTCCATTAAGCGTGCCTAGTCAGCAAAAGTCAACCAAAACTTTGATTGGCTCATTCTCCCTCATACAAGCTCAAATTGATGAATCATTCACACCATTGCAATCAGGACGACAAGATCTATGGTTTGGTCTAGGTTCAAAAACATTCTAATCACTTTGATTTTTGATCTTCCATAAGCCTTCTCTATATTGTGTGTGTTCCTAGAGCCACTTGGATCAACTTACGGCTTCTGTGGGTTATCTTGGGTCGCCCCACCTTGGATTTTCCCTTTGCTCTACGGTTTGGGGTGGTCTTTCCCTTGCTTCGGATTTGCAAATCCAAAGTCTTGCTTTTTCTATTTAAACTTCTGCTCAATATTGACATCATATCGGTACGTCGTGTAGATAGAGGATATGTCGAGGAACTTCATCTCATCCTGGATTTACCTATGTAGGCAGTCATGGTACTTGAGTACCAAATGCTTTTTATAATTCTTGATACCAAACTTCGTGCGAAGGGTATGAAAAACATTGGTAAACTCTGGCACGTCTTGGTCCCCTCCCTGCCACAGTGTGGTCCACTTCATGTATTTATCTTCATAGCTCCCGATGGGGTAGTACTTCTCCTTGATGGCATCCCAGAATGAATTCCGAGTGGGTGTGGCCAAAAATAGTGAGGGTGTACTTTCGTCCTTCTTCTCACAGTAGGTTTCCCACCAATCCTTAATGTGGGGGGTGATTTTGAGAAGTGAAAAAGTAATCTTTTCCCAGCTGGAAAAATCATGAACATAAAAATATCCTTCTAGAAAATTTAACCATTTATATACGGCGTCTGCATCTATCTAACCCTTAAATATGCGGATGTCAAAGTTAACTTATACCTTAAAGGGTGTGGTGCTTCCAGGGTAACTGTTGGAACGAGATGCATCACCCTTGGGTAGCCGCTGAAGAATCTTGGAAAAATTTTCCATCATTGTGTTCCTTTGTCGATTGAGGGCTTGTTCAAGCAATAGTTTGAAAGGTCTCCTACCCCCTCATATTTCTTCTCTTCTGACATGGGAGGACGTTAAGATTTGTGAGGTTGGTCTTGCAAAGGTTCGACTAGTTCGAGCCCTAACTCCTTATATCCCGACCTCGTTGGGGACATGCACAAAAAAACAGAGAAAGAGCATACCACTCTGATACCACTGATCCAAACTTAAACAGGAACGCAAAAAATTATAGATATAACCATAAATATAGAAATGTAGCATAAATAACACGTCATTTCATTAATATCAAATACTGAAATATGCTTACAAACATAATGGAAATAAGACTAGCTCGGGCAATGGTAGCTTATCTATGAGAAGAGATGTGGTGGCTACATGCCTTTGAACTATGTTACAATAAGGCTCAAAGACCTATTTATTATTGAGAAACAATGGAAAACCCTAAACATCTAAAAACCTAACCCTAGGAGATGAAGCACCAAAACTATGGGCTCCGTTTGGGTAAATTGTTATATCAACCTCCTAGGGAAGTAACTTTGGCATACGATCTATGTTTGACATGCACAATACCTCGTTAGAAATATATGTTCAAGGATTACAACTTCCGATTGGCGAACACCAATCAAAACAACTCTGGAAGTTCAGGACCCAAAAAACTACCAAAATAGTAATTGTGTTGCAATTAAGAAAAATGAAAAACTGAAAGAGACAGTGTCGGGCAGGGGGTGTCCTAGTGGAATAAGCAAGTGGAAACCAACATCCACCTAGATCAATGAGTGTTAATAAGTCATTAATTTACGTTTTCCAATAGGGGCATGTTAGGCACACCAACACTAGGTGCCAATATGTGCCAAGTGCAAAGTGTTAGTGCATTCTAAGTGCAAAATCTTCCTTTGTTACTTATCATCTACTTTTTAATAATTGATCTCAAATAAATTTAATATTAAACCATGCTAAATCATACCAAGGCATCTCAATGAATGCTAAACATGCTAAAACTTTCCAAGCACTAACACGTGCCAAGTGCCAATGTGTGTTAGGAAGTGATACGCATGTTATGAAGTGGAAAAGGCATGTTGAAGAGTGCTAAGGTGTGCCAAGAGAATGATAATGCATGTTGAGGAGTGTTAGGGAGTACTAGGGACACACAAGGGAGAAATAATTCAAAAAGCATGGAAGTGAATGAATATGAGGGTGTGTTAGGAGTGTCAACGAGTGCTAGCTGGTATGCCAAGGAGGGAGTGACAAGGTATGTTAAGCATTGGTAAGGCATTCTAGGGAATATTGGGGCATGCCAAGAAGTGCCAAAGTGTGCTAGGGATTTCCAATGTGTGTTAACATGTGCCAAATAGTTCCAAGGCATCCCAATACATGCCTCATTCTAAGGCATGCTAGGATGTGTGGGTGATAGGGTATTCCAATATGTGTCAAGGAGTTTCAAGGCAACAGAAGGAGGAACCAAGCTAAGATGCAAGGAAATGAACACATAAGAGAGTTAATAAGTTAGGACTTCATCTTTTTCAAAAGGGGCATGCTAGACACACTAATAATAGGTTCCAATACATGCCAAGTGTGAATGTGTTCCAAGTGCTAATGTATGTTAATGCATGCCAAAATGTTCCAGTGCATGCTAGGGACCACAAGGCATGCCAACACATGCTAGGAGAGTGATATATTATGCTAGGGCCTGCCAACATGTGCTTGGGTGTCCTATTCATGGCAAGATGTTCTGGGTGCAAATATGTTCCAAGAAAACTGAGGTGTCAAGGAATGTTAGTGTGTATCAAGACTGTTCAGTGCTAGGTATCTCTCATTAATAGAATTGATAAAGCTCGATTATGTATTAAATAATATATTTCCTGTACACACTAATGGAACTTTATCTAAAGGGAATTTGTCATATAGTAAACATAATAGATATGAATCATGTGTTGACTCATAGGAAACTATATTCTCGTTACTTGAGGGAAATTATGCAAATTAATTACTTCTTAACAAATTGACTAACTCAAACCACTATGGCCTTAGACACATAATGAAAAGGACTCCACAAAAATGGTCTTAAATCATTGTCTTTTGACAAAAAAATATAGTAAAATGAACATAACGTCATCAAAAACTCATTGGAATGATCAATGATGGCGAACATTTTTTGAACGTCACCAAAAGTGACGAAAAAGAGCATTCGCAAGGGTTAATAAAACATCGTCACTAGAAGTGTCACCAAAGAGAAAATTAGTGACAGACCTTTAACAACCCTCACCAAAAGTGTCATTGAAAATGGATTTGGTGACAAACCCTAAAGGACCATCATTATTTGTACTTACAACAACACTTTTTTAAGGACCGTTTGTTGGGTTGTGTTATATTCTTTCCACAACTAGCCCACATAGTTATATCGGGGGTTAGAGGTGGGGAGGTCATAAGGGGTTTGAGCGGTACCCGTAACCCCACCTATGGTTTTGGACCCTATGTTAGGTTGAGCGGACCCACCTATGGTTTTGTGCATGATTTTCACACATGTTTTTTGGACGCGATGGTTTTCGGTCCATGGTATTGGACACAATGGTTTTTAGTCCATGGTATTGGACGCGATGGTTTTCGGTCCATGGTATTGGATGCTTTGGCATGTATAAATATCTATTATAACATTGAAAGGAACATAATGAAAAATCAAGATGGTAGTCCTGGTTTTGGGATCCAGGGGAAAATCCCTGTGTATATGTGTTTTATGTGTTATGCTATCACATTGTTTATTTTCTGTGTTTTATAATTCCTATGCAGGTAATTTATGTATGGGGTTAAAACCTGCATTTGGTATCAGAGGAGTTTTGGCTTCAAGGGGACACCTTTGTTGTTGAGGGGTTTCGCTTGGGCCTGTGGTAGACCTTATTTAGTGGGAGATCTGTGAGATCGATTCTGTTGGTGAAAGAAGATGGCGAGCTGTGGAAAGATAGAGATCGAGAAATTTAATGGTCAAAGCTTTGAGTAGTGGAAACTCATGATGGAGGATCTGTTGGTGGATAAAGATCAGTGGATCGCAGTAGATACAGGTACTAAACCAATGGGAGTGCCGATGAAGAATAGAAGAAGCTGGATTGGAAGGAAAAGAGCACAATACGATTGTGTATGTCAGATTCGGTATTGCTGAATGTATCGGGGGAAGCTATGAAGAAGGCTTTGTGGGACAAGTTAGGGACTTTGTACCAATCTAAGTCTCTGGTGAATAAACTATTCCTCCCGAAAAATCTGTATAACCTGAGGATGAAAGATGGAGACTCAGTGACAAAGCATCTAAATGCATTTAATACTACGGTAAGTCAGTTAGCCTCTGTTGATATTAAAATTTCAGATGAAGATAAGTGCATCAGTTTGTTGTGTTCTCTACCAGATTCGTGGGATATTCTGGTTATTGCAATAGGTAGCAATGCAACTACCTTGTAGTTTGATGAAATAATCTCATCCTTGTTGATGGAGGAGATGAGACAGAAAAAATATGGAGAGACAAAATGGTGATGCCTTGTCTATATGAGGACATTCCCAGAACAGAAACAAAAATATGCCATCGAGTGGGAGATCTAAATCTAGATGGAGATCTAAATCTCCAAGAAAACCTGTAAAGGTGGTGTGCTGGAAATGTGGAAAGGAAGGGCACTACAAAAGGGACTGTAAATCTAAAGCTCCTAATAAAGGAAAGGGATCTGATGATGCTCCTTTTGCACAGGCGAAAACCACCTCCGATGAAGGTGGGGATGTGTACTTGGCTTCTTCAAGTACACATGTAGATCATGAGGCATGTTTGATTGAGAGTGGTTTTGCGAGTATGAGAAATACGATGGTGGTGATGTCTTCTTCAGGGATGAAAGGAAGGTTAGAATCGTTGGTCGCGGAAAAGTAAAATTGAAGTTGCAAGGTGGAAGGGTTAGAACACTTCCGGGTGTTCTGCATATTCCTGCATTAGCCAGAAATCTGATTTCTGTAAGCAAGTTGGATGGTGTATGTGTAAAAACAGTGTTCGAGAAGGATACCTACAAAATGCTTCGGGGAGCACTGGTATTGATGCAAGGAGTTTGGATTGGAACTCTGTACAAGCTGCAAGGTAGCACTGTTATTGATGGGTGCAATAGTTCTGTGTGGTTCCTGAAAGTGGAGCAGAAAATCTAGTGGTCTCTGGAGAGAAGACCATGTTGTGGCATCAAAGGCTTGGACATATTGGAGAGAAGGGCCTTCGAATAATTCATGGTAAAGGTATGGTAGAAGGTATGAGTAATAGATCTCTCGATTTTGATTTCTGTGAAAATTGTGTATATGGGAAGCAGAATCGGGTGAGTTTCCCCTCTGGTAGTAAGAGGGCGAAACAGATATTAGAACTTGTGCATAGTAATGTGTTTGGACCTGTGAAGGTTCCATCACTGGGTAATTCTATGTACTATGTCTCATTTATAGATGACTTCTCAAGGAATACATGGATATATTTCCTTAAGAAGAAATCTGAAGTCTTTGACAGGTTTAAAGAAATTAAGGCTCTGGTGGAAAACCAGATAGAGAAGAAGATAAAGGTGTTGAGGACAGATAACAGTGGAGAGTTTTGTAGTAAGGAATTTGAAGAACTTTGTAAGAAGTGTGGTATAGCACGGCAGAAGACTACTCCATATACACCTCAACAAAATGGAGTTGCAGAAAGAATGAAAAAGACGTTGATGGAAAGGGAAAGAAGCATGCTCAGTGGTGCCAGGTTAGGTTAGGAATTTTGGGCAGAGGCGATGGAGACAACATGTTACCTGGTCAACAGATCACCTTCATTAGCGTTGGAGGATAACACTCCACAAGAGGTATGGACTGGTAAGAAACCCTCTCTTTCACATCTGAGGGTATTTGGATGTGATCCATATGTACATGTTCCAAAGGAGAAAAGAACCAAGTTGG
>APFE030281370.1:98860-119534 GCA_000404065.3 Pinus taeda | reverse complement strand
TTTAGTAACAACTAAATAATGTAGCCAAGATATCATATTAAAAATTGGGTGTAAATTAAATAATATCATTCAAACTATGGGGTCAAAAAATTTGGCTATGTTAGTGGTCAAACAAATAATTATGGGGAATATCAAATGATTGACTACCTTAAAGCCCAATAATTTTGGTACAGGGAGATCTATTCCAATAATTTCATAGTTGGATATTCTCTAATAATTTCAAAATTTGGGGTCTTGTAAGGAAGAACATGATTTCTCTCTATTGACTTGCACCTTTAAAGGAGAGTGGAAATATTGTTAATATAATTTAAGGAAAATTATCCGGGTTTGTGATAAAGTCTTGGGAGTTTATGGCCATTTTCCATTAAGTAATAAAGTGTAGATTCTATAGTTTAATTTTCATTAGAATTTTGTAGAATATGTTTTACTTTTATGGTCACATGATTTGTTCCATGTAACTCTATTACTAACCCATGTTCCATATCCACTATTGTTCTAGAACATTAAGATAAAAAATTAACATCATAGTAATGGGAATATAAATTATAAATTAAGGATTCAACACAATAATTCTCATGTAACTCTATTGTTTAGTACACGGTCATGTCATTTTAACGATGTTATGTTGTGACATTCTCAAGGTTAGCTTTACAATTATAATATTTTAAAATTTATTTAAATAAAAATTGTTTGAGTTAAGACATGGGATTCCAGATCTAAGGAGGGGAAATTGCTTCAGATGTTTTGTCTAGTGGCAACCATGGAGGCTTGACAAATCATGCACAGTAGGAGATTTTTACCAAAATATGAGCTCGAATTGAGAGAAGAGCATGGCCTCTAGGTAGTTGAACCAATAGGATCAAGGGAAAGTTGGCCACACAAGAAGGTATTAGGTTGTCACTAGGTGAATGTAAAGTGTTGGCCATTTGTGATAACCAACAGAAAAATCTAGCAATCAAGGGGAAAAACTAAAACATTTTCATGTTCTAGATAAATCTCGTTTAGGTAAGAAAAATGGCTAGGAGCATGACATGAGAGAGGAGGAAAGAATGCATACAATTGGGAGGGCAGAGAAACAAAGAAAACATGAAGGAAACAATGAAACAAGGGTGAATAATTCAGCTCTAGATATATTAGGAGAGACTTTTCCACCAATATGAGGAGAGGAGAGAAATGTAGACAAGAGGTGTGTGGAATGATAGCAACACAAAATGAGGAATCAAGATTTCAAAGAGATTGGGAAGTTTTTTCTAGAAAAATGTGGGTTGTAGAGTAGTATGAGTATCAATGCAACAAAGGAGAGTGGTCATCTCCTAAAATAAATTGGGGAACAAATGAGAAGGAGTAGGATGACACTGCATCGATAAGAGAGAGAGAGTCAAAAGAGGAAAATGTAGGTAAGGAAAGATATTGTCAGAAAAAAAGACATTGTGAACCTCATGAGAGATACAAAAGTTTGGTTGGGGAGCATAGTAGATCTCAACCAAGATCAACACCAACACTTTTTGTGCATCAAAAAATCCAAGGTGGTTGTTTCATAGGGAGTCAAGTAATCTTGACTATGTTGCTATTGGTTGAGAATGCAACAAGAAAGTAAGGAGGAAGCTACATTATGGTAGATACTACTATCAGGGGAAGAGATAGATGGCAGACATGAAAAATAACCTTTGAGAGTTTTGGGGAATTTTCAGTTGGGAAGAACATGATCTAGAGCACCACATAGCTCTACTATGACCTACAGAGTCAATTACGTCTACAGTTGGTGGAAGCTATCTCAAGGAACATTATTGAAGTATCAAGAAAGTTTGTACTTCATTGGTAGTTATAAATTCCATGTCCATAATTGAGTGTAGTGATTTGGCCAGTGGTGGATGTGATTGGACCCTTAGAATCCTTGTTCTTGTAGACATATTTTGTTTTAATCATTGGAGAAAATTCCTCAGTCATGCTCTGGAATATGGCTCAAAGGTATCTGTGCTGCAAAAAAAATCATAGTGTAGCCCAGTATAAGGTTGGGTGGAGAGTCATAGTCATAGACACAATTTCCCAACCTATACTCCAAGATAATTATTCAATCCATTTAATATGTTCCTTGAATTTATGGTTATGTTTTCAAAGTCTAATGCACTAGTTATTGAATGTTTAAGCATTCTTTCCTCATGTTTGAGGTGCCAGCTAACTCAGTCGACTAGACCTGTCGATTAAGAAAATATACAATGTAAAGATGATTATTAAGATAATTAAAATCATATTAGTTAGAGTTTAATGAGATAATTAGACTAATGTAACTATCGTGACATGATATAAATATTTTTCTATGTATCAATGTATCGATTCTACTTGGATTTTAAGAGACATAATATAAAGTGTGTTTCCGTTGGTTATCCACTACTTGTATCTCTTCTCTTTCTCTCTATTATGTTCTTTGCTATGTGAATGCTTGATGTCTATGTTATTGGAAAAAATGTGCACTTTTTCCTAGATTACAAAAACGGTTACATTGATGGTAGTTTATCACTCAAGTCATTAAACATATGTAGTGTATATGTTAACATTGGAAGAGACACAATTGTTGTGGGAAAAAAATATAAATAACTTCATAAAGAATTATGCACAAAGGAACCAACTGTCTATAGTATAAGCCAAATCCATTTCTTTCATAAAAGCACACAAAATGTTCATCGAAGACACCTTAACAGAAATCAAGAAATTCCTTGGTCGAGTCACTCCATGAGAAAAGCTCAAAGTGAATTTGATGTTCGACTTTTTTTGAAGCTCTCAAACGATGGTAAAACGAATCTACATGAGTGGGTTGGGATGATTTTGGATGATTTCGATGAATAATAAGCAATAGAAGAATGAACCTCTATTGAATGTGTCAAAGCTAGATTATTTGATGATTTGCATGACAACTTATTTTTATCGATTCCCACCATTTTACATAAGTTCCTCCTTGATAAGGGTGCGTGTCATATCATCAAATACTGGCATCCCTTATAGTCTCTAACAAATATTGACCAATGGAAGTGGTAAGATTATTGGTACAAATTCCTCGACACCCACTATAAATATACAAAAGAATACTAGTATTATTTTTTAAGAAAACAAATATTCCCATCATGTACTCTCTCACTTACCAACACTAAGTCGGGCTGACATGGGGGTGGAACGAGTTGTGAGAAATAAATAACATAAAATTAAAGAAGTAAAGTTTTTTTAGTTAAAAATCATAAATATGGAAGAAAGATGATGGACAAAAGATTCAAACTCGTGAGAATGTGAGAAAATATGCATCAGACACCTCAGATGAGTTGATAAGCATTGCACCACCAAGTCTCGCATAGAACAATGGTTTACTCGTATGTCCTAGATGGAAAGTAGACACAATGGAAATTTATAACTCAAATCCCTCAGTCTGATGGATTCTAACTGTATCTATACAAAGTCCCACTATTAGAGAATTCCTTTAGAAAACACCACGATATTATTAATACGTACCTGTTGTTTGGCATAATGAAGATGACCAAAGAAATCAACTAGAGGTCGTCAATTCTGATGAAAATCAACTAAATAATGAGATTCAAGAGATTGGAAAATTACTTCTAGAACTCAACAATCTTAAGATTGTGCCCACCTACCGCTATTAGTATCTGTCGAAGAAGTTGAAAGTACAAACCTTTTCGACGAAGAGATGAAAACCAGAGTGAGTTGGTTTATTGAATATATAGATAGAGCGTGCTAGACTAATGAGTCATTATTAGAGTACATTGTTGATAAGGATAAAAGTAACACACTTGAGGGTTGTTAACCTATCGTCAATCTTGTTGTAAATCACCAGTTAAGTACTAGTCAGACATCTGGAACGTTGAAACCTACAATAAGAAAACTAGGGTTAAATCACAGTCCCCTATATGAGGGTGATGAGGACACAATAACACATTAGTTTGTTTGTGAAGAGGAAGAAGTAATACCAAAGAATGAAGATTCAAACTTTTGAGCATGTAAGAAAAGATGCATGGGACTCCTTAGATGCGTTGATAGGCATTACACCGCCAACTCTCACATAGGACAATGGTCTACTCATAATTCTTAGATGGCAAGAAGACAGAATGGAAATTTAGGACTCAGGTCCCTCCATCTGATAGTCCCACTATTAGAGAATTCCTTTAGCAAATATCATGACATTATTAAGACATACTTGTTGTTTAACATAATGAAGATGACTGAAGAAATCAACCAAAGGTCATCAATTCTGATGAAAATCAACTAAACAATGAGATTCAAGAGATTGCAAAATTACTTCTACAACTCAGAAATCCCAATATCATGCTCCCTGTCGCAGTTACTATCCATCAAAGAAATTAAAAGTACAAAACTTGTCGACAAAGAGATGCAAATGAGAATGAGTTGGTTTATTAAATATATAGATAGAGCGTGCCAGACTAATGATTCATTTTCAGATTACATCATTGATAAGGATAAAAGTGTCACACCTAAGGGTTGCTAACCTATCATCAATATTGTTGTAAATAATCAATTAAGTACTAGTTAGACATCTGGAACATTGAAACCTATGACAAGGAAGCTAGGATTAAATCACATTCCTCTCTATGAGGGTGATTAGGACCCAAGAAACCATTAGTTTTTTTTGTGAAAATAAATAAGTAAAGTTTGAGAAGTAGTACCAGAGAATGAAGATTCAAACTCATGAGCATGTGAGAAAACATGGGCACGACTCTTGAGGTGAGTTGATAGGAATTGCGCCACCAACTCTCACATAGAACAATGGTTTACTTGTAGGTCCTAGATGCTAGGAAGACATAATGGAAATTTATGACTTAGATCCCTCCATATGACAGATTATGATTGTATCTATAGAAATTCCCACTATTAGAGAATTCATGTAGAAAACATTGCAACATTATTCAGACATGCCCGTTGTTTTGCATAATGAAGATGACCGAAGAAATAAACGAAAGGTCATCAATTCTGATGAAAATTAACTAAACAATGACATTCAATAGACTATAAAATTAATTCTACAAGTCAGCAATCTCAAGATCATGCCCCCTTACTACAATTACTATCCATCAAACAACTTGAAAGTACAAACATTGTCAACGAAGATATGTAAAGCAAAGTGAGTTGGTTTATTGAATATATAGATAGAGCATGCTAGAGTGATGATCCATTGACAGAGTACATCATTGATAAGGATAAGATTAGCACACCAGAGGGTTATCGACTTATCATTGATCTTGTTATAAATAACAAGTACTAGTCGAACATTTGGAATGTTGAAACCTATGACAAGGAAACTAGTATTAAATCACATTCCCCTCTATGAGGGTGATGATGACCTAAGAAAGAATTAGTTTATTTGTGAAAATTTATATTCTGCAAATGATATTATTAATGAAGACAAACAAATGGCTCAATTTTTAGCTGCCTTGAGGAAGCAAGCATTAACAAGGTTCATGAATCTTACTAAGAAGGAAATGAAATGGAAAGATGAAATCAAGAACACCTTTCACACATTCTTCATGGCTCGGGATGTAAAACATCTTGTAGCTCATAAACTAAAATAAATTAAACAATTACCACATGAAATAGTCAAAGAATATGTTAAAATATTTAAATATATATTGAATAAGATTCCATATTGTTGAAAAAGAATGATTAGCCGAATAGTATGTGCCTAGTCTCCTCCAAAATATCTGAGGCGTGCTCAGAATGCACAAAGTTACAACTTTTGAAGAGTTTATGAAGATATCTTAACATATTGAAACAAATGATGAAGTTCAGTCAATTGTCTCATCGACTAATAATGAACTTGAAGATAAAATTGAGGAACTGAAAAATTCGTTGATGGCAATAACACACCAAAAGAACAACTTGTGGTGCACTAACTATTTTACTAAAATACATACTAAAGACACTTGTAAATATGAGGATTATTTTGATCAATATGTCCTATGAAAATTTTTAATATATAATATGACATATGTTAGATTTATTCTAATCATATAACTAAATATTCTAGTATAATCTTCATAATGTTAAGCCTAAATGGTGCACCATTTGTCAAGATAATACATACTCAATGCAATAATGTCCACCTAATGGAAGAAAAAGCCAAATTATCATGTTGTATACCATACACAGGCCAACAACATCATACAGCGGATGACAAAATGGTAGACGAGGTTATGGTGGTTGATGAGTGGGATACAACAACAAAGGTCGAGGTCAAGGTCATGGAGTTTCTGCATGGTAACAAGTTTTGTAAAGAGGAGTCTCGTATAACTCTACTAAATGTCATTAATTAATTTGAGAAGTTCAATTGTCTTGTTTATCATATGCTTGGTAATCATTGTCTTTATAATCACCCTCATAGTGAGTTAATTAGCCTATGAAAGATGCCTTCCCCAAATAACCATGCATTTTATGATTTTAGCCCCATATCATATTTCATATTTGTTGTGCTAGATGGATACAACATCAATTTTGTTGGGTGGCCTCAGAATCATCCCCACAACCTTGAGGAAGCTAAATATCTTGAAACCAAGAACTCCAATAAGGATAAAAATAGTCCCAAGGGGCTAATTGGAAATGAGAGGAGGTTCGTTATGTTTAATGGTAGAGTTGGAAGGGAATATTTATCATGGATTGGTATCATACTCTAAGATGAAATTGCTTGTAAACAGAAAGTCATTATTTTTTGTCATCTCCCTTTGGATTCCACTACAACATATCCTGAATCATTACCTGTGGGATTATAATGACATGATGCATGTCATCCATAATGGTCTACCCGATAGAGATCATATTCATTTTGATGAAAAAAAGATTGATGTGTATAAAATATTTAGATAAAATATAGATAGCCTTTTAGTTGTCCAAATGTGCCACATTCGCCAAGAATCATATCCCGGAATCCATGTTTTGAGACATTCTAAAGTAATTGTTTGCAGACGATGTAATAGTGAACGTAGTGCCCATCATTTTTGTTGATATAATAACATGGATCCTAGTGAGAAACCTTATATTTTAAGAGTTCTTACTCAAGTTGAAGAAATGCTAATAGCATGTGCGAATCATATTTTGCAAGTGACACATGCTTGAGGTGGGCAATATAAGTATAGCAATCATACAATTATCTTTCCTCAAGATATTTCTCGAATTGTAAAAAGTCTTCCCAACATGTTGAAGATATTGACGTGATAATTTTGAGGAAACATGTGACTCAGTATAAATATTATGAATGTTATGTCAAAATTTCTCGAGTGATGGGAACATTTCTTTTCAAAATCCAACATGATCAATATTATTGAGATGTTTTAATTGACTATGTTAGGCCCCTATAGTACTAGTGTAACCCCTTATTGTTATTAGTAAAACACCCTTATTATATTGTTGTACCCATGTAGTCCCCATATTGTTACTATTGTGCCCCATAGAAGCCCACTATTGTTATTATTGTGCCTTACATTAATTGTTATGTCGGCTTTGATTATATGATGACCCCTTAGACTCCTATATATAGAAAGGAGGTCTTTTCATTTGTATCATTGAAGAATTGTTCATTTGTGTAATGTAAAGGAGGTTTCCCCCTCAAAGAGGCTGAATTCCAAGGTGTTGATCTATCTTTTCTATCTTTTTGTGAGCTGGTTTCATAGCATTTGGTATTAGAGCTGTGGATTTTATGGTTTCACTGCTCCAAATATGTCATCGTGGAATTTTCACTATAGCTATTTTTCTGCTACATTTCAGAAGCAAAAAAAAAACCCGTTTGAGATGAAATCGCACTGAACCTCGGGTCCAAATTTCAGAGCTTTTCGCACAATATTTGTGGAGATATGATTTGAGGAAGTTAGATTTTTTTGCAGACTCCTGAACTACATTCCAAATAGGTGACCATGGTAAAATAGTCATAACTTTTGTTTTGAGAATCAGATTAAAATTTCGTAAGAAATTATAGAGCGAGGATGGACTGTAGTTTCTTATGCATATTTTTCAAATCCAAAGGTCAAGACAATGACATGTGGCATGTAGTATAAGTTTGCTCTAATGAACTAGTCTATAATCAGCTCATCGTGGGAGATTTGGCATAACTCTTCCTTGGAGAATCCAATTTGGATTAGAATGGTAGCATTTGAAAGAGGACACAGAGGGCTACTGTAGGTCACGATTTTACAACTAGAAGATCCTAAACTATAAAATTACAGTCATTTTAAGATCGAGCTCCTAAAATCAAGAAAAAGTGAGATGAGGAAGTTTGATGGCAAGGATTCGGTAAATTGGATACTACAGATGGAGAAATATATTTTGATCTACATGGTGTACCACTATTACAAAAGGTATGTATTGCATCTAATTATTTAGAACCAAATCAATTTTTATCGTATAAAGGGATTTTTTCTCATAAACGACTTGTCACGTGGTCAATTTTCATGGAGGAAATGATAGCACATTATGAACATACAAAGAGAAACACCTTTAGCCAATTGATAAATCTCAAACAAAAGGGTTCAATGGAAGAGCACATTGAAGTCTTCCAAAAATTGAATAGAAGGGTACATTATATTCCAAAGAAGCAAAGGATTGATGTCTTCATAGGGACTTTAAAGTATAACATTCAACATGAGGTTCGTTTTTGGGAACCTGATTCATCGGAGGAGGCATTCGAGTTGGAAAGAAAAATTAAAAGCAAAATTATGAAAACAAGGAATCCCACCACTCATGACTATAATTATGGAAGTGTTTCTTCTCCTAGCCTTCCAAAACCTACAAGTCTTACACCACAACAATTGGAAGAAAAAAGAGAGAAAGTGCTCTATTAGAATTGTGATAGAAAATGCATGAAAGGTCATAAGTGTGCTAAGTAGAAATTATTTTACATAGAGTATGAAGAGGAGGAAGAAAAGGATCAAGAAACATCAAAAGAAGAGGATATATGCCGGGACCCAACCCCAAAGAAAGAAGAAATGAATCCGACCATATCTTGTAAAGCATTTTCAAGAATTACCACTCAAACTCTCACATCAAGAAGAAAAAGGTTCAAGAAGTGAAAGATCACATCAAGAAAGAAGAAATGAATCCAACCATATCTTGTAATGCATTGGCTAGAATTACCACTCCTTAAACTATCCAGATAGAAGGACATATCAAGAAAAAAAATGTTCAAGAAGTGAAAGATCACAACGAGCATCAAGAAATGAATCAAACCATATCCTGTAAAGCATTGGAAGAAATTACCACTCCTCAAACTCTCAATATAGAAGGACATATCAAGAAGAAAAAGGTTCAAGCAATGAAAGATCACATCGAGCATCAACAACAAGTTCTCCAACTTTTAAAGGATAACACTAGTTTGGTGCAAAATCGAATGAAACAACAAGTAGAACAACATCGTAGTGAAAAATGTTTTGATGTAGGTGATTGGGTATTTTTACTACTACATCTCAAGCAAGCTATTTATGAGAAGGAAATATTGGAAATACTACATGCACTTAAGAAATGGTGACCTTACCAAATGGGAAGACACTTCAAGGTAAAAATGGATCAGATGAATTTATAAATACTTTTTAGAACAACTATTATCTTTAGAAGAACAGAAAAAAATGGGTCACAAATATGTTGGGTTATGACTTTGACATCATCTATAGAAAAGGGAAGCAAAATTTTGTTGCAGATGCGCTCTCAAGAAAGTATGAGTATGTGGAAGCATTGTTTTGTGCTATTTCTATTATCCAACCAGATTGGATAAACAAGGCAAGGGATGAATGGAAGAAGGACAAAGAAGTATGGCCACTCATTCAAAAGTAGTAGAAGATCCAAATTCAAACAATATTGCCAGAACTTCAAGAGGAAAGAAAAATCATATTGGAACCTAGAGCAGTCACAGAAATAAGAAACCGATAGCTACGAAATCAATCAATTTCAAAGTATTTCATCAAGTGGAAGAAATTACCCGTTGAAGATTCCACATGGGAGGACAAGAATTTTATACAGAAGCATCAAGAACTACTCAAGCGTTGAGGACAACACTTTTTGAAGGAGAGGGGCATGTTAGGCCCCTATACTACTAGTGTAACCCCGTATTGTTATTAGTACAACCCCTTATTATATTGTTGTACCCATGTATTCCCATTGTTACTATTGTGCCCATAGGAGTCCACTATGTTATTATTGTGCCCTACATTATATTGTTATGTCATTTTTGATTATATATGAACCCTTAGACTCTATATTATAAAGGAGTTTTTCCATTGTTGATCGAAGAATTGTTCATTTGTGTAATGTAAAGGAGGTTCCCCTCGAAGAGGCTAAATTCTAAGGCGTTGATCTATCTTTTCTATCTTTTTGTGAGATGGTTTCATAGCAGACTATGATTCAATGTGCTCTTCCCGAAAGATAAATAGATAGGTCCTCTAGGCTTAAATTTGTTGATTGTGATATTGAAGAATCTGAGATCAATGAAACTAATAATGGAGGGTTCCCCGTTGAGATATTTCCCTCACCATTCTTCTTTTTTTTCTCACCTACCAAATGAGCGAAGAGAAGTGGAAGAAATTAGAGAATTTCTTGATAATGTTGATTCTTCACATGTCCAAGACATGGATTGGCCTAGTATTAGAACCTATCTAGTGAATGAATATAATAGAGAAGAGTTAGTAGATATGGCATTCCCAACATTGTTCCCAACTGGTGATTTTGATTCGTTGCAACAACATATTTGTAGAGTTGAGATTCATGATTATGCATCGCATCTTCTTAGGTACTATGATAAGAGATTTGGAAGCCAACCACACTTTTGATATTACCTATTGAACATGATAATGTGACATCGGAGCCAAGAAGCTACTGCAATTTTTCTAAAGAAACATTTACATGATAACTCACCTACAACAATTGAAGAGTTGTGTCACCAACTTTCTGATTTACCAGATAATAAGTTGGTTGAGCCTCTTATGCAATCTAGTTCTTCTCTAAGAGGTACATGGGCATATTGGATTAAGTGTCAAGTTGAATTGGTTGACATGATTACTCAGTTGGGATGTCCATATCTATCTTTTACTTTGAGTGGAGCTGACACAAAGTGGCTAGAGTGGCATAACCTCATGGCCATACATTCACATTCTCATTCTTTAAATGAGCATCATATGAAAATTGAGAATGTTATTCAGTACCCTCATATTATTGCCACATTTATGCACCATAGATTCAATATTTTTCTAGAGGAAGTTATCCAAAGAAATCTTAAAGCTTAAGACTAATGGTCAAAGTTTGTGTTGTTGAATTCATTTTCTATACTTTGTCAATGTTTTATTATTATTATACTTATATTGTTTGTGGTAACTATATGTTCATTTTCTTGAGCTATGACTTGCAGCATAGAGGTTCAGCACATATCCATGGTTTCCTATGGTTGGAACGCGCTCCTGACATGGAAATACTTGATTGGTCAAATGGTTCTGATGTACAACTTGCACAGAGATTCTTTGACAAGTATGTAACTGCATGGAATCTACATGACATAAATCATCGCAACATAATGGTTCCACAAAGACTCAATGATGACCCTTCCCTATTGAATATTGATCATATTTTCTCTTTCAATCCTCATAATCATTATGGATGGATTTATTAAACCGTGTCCAAAGGCAGACCAAGTGTAGTGTAGATTCTTTTTTGTGCAAAAAAAGAATTATTCTAACATGTTAGTACAATGCTCCATGGGATATTTGTGATGAATAAATATTGTTCATATATGATAAAGGAGTAAAAAATATGAGGCAGCAAGAAATGATGACAGGCTCAATGTATATACCATTCACCTTCTAACAATGTGGTGTGAAAATTTTGGTTGCCAACCAGTGCTTTCTCGCTATGTTGTCTTGAAATATATTGCTAAGTATGCATCAAAAGAAGAAAAAAGGTTTGAAAGCTATCATGATATGTTAACTAGAATTTCAAATTCTATTGCCTCTAAGGATCATGGTTTATGTTCATACAAAAGGTTTCTTGCACAAAGGATTATTGACCGTGACATTAGATCATAAGAAATGTGCCATAGGTTGCTTAAGCTACCTCTTATTGTTTGTAGTTGGAAATTTGTTTACTTAAATGTTGGAAGAAAGGTTTTTAAAAAAGTCTCAAGGGATGTCTTGCAATTTTCATCTTACAATACTTTTTTTCAACATTATCGGAAGAGACCTTTTTACTTGAACATTTGTCTTTGGTAGAAACAACAAGATCTTGGACATTTCATAGCAAGCGTAAACAAGATCCATGGAATCCTAGAGATGTCCATGCTATTGTTAGGCTTTGGACATGGCTTTATTCTATTCCTGGTGAGGCTTTAGATGAACTTGAAACCTTTTGTTGCATAGATTTGCTCTTGTACAAGCCATTTTGTGACATTCCTGCAGAAATTGGCCTTTCAACTGAAATTATTATTGAAAATTGAAGGAATTTCTGATATCGAGCATGGCAGGTTGATCGAAATCCATCAATTGTCGACAATATTGAATATGAAGATGATGGTGATTTTTATAACCAAGAAATGAATCTTGAAGATGATTTCCAAGAATGGAAGATTTTGTCTCGTTTGGTTCCACCAAATGATGTGAATGTTTATGATCTTCACACCCTTCATTAAAGGGACTTTTATATATCCTTTGACTAGGAAAGTACAACTATTTTTGATGATGTTGCATTAGAATCTATTAATTTTATAAGGAATGCAAAATCAAGGGGTGATATTGTTGACCTTTCAAATAGAACATTTGCATCCCCAGATTCATTGTCAGAAAAATAATGACTTTCTTTTGAAATTGTTTTAAGGCACTTTGTTGAATATGAGATTCGTGAAGCTCTTCTTATGATTGTTTGAGGCATTGCAGGCACTGGGAAGTCTTTCCTTATCCATTGTATTTTTCAAGATCTTTCTAATTTGTCAAGTAATGGAAGAAGCCCTTTCCTTATTCTTCCCCAACATGAATAACTACTTTTAATATACATGCAAAAACAATACACTCAACTCTAAAAATTCCAATTAAATATATTCAGCCACTAAAGGGGTGGTCACTAGTAGTATTCCAAGAAGAAATGAGACATATTAGATATATATTGATTCATGAAATGAGATTTCTAGGATCAAGGTTGTTTATGAAAATATAGGCTCAATTACGAGAAGCATTTATAGAGAAAAAGAATTGCCCTTTTGGTGGCAGATCCATCATCCTTGTGGGTGACCTTGGCCAACTACCTCTTGTGAGAGATAAGCCTTTGTATGGAGGTAATATAGTAGGGAAAGTCTTGTGCAAAATATTCAACTTTTCTTTCACTCTTGAAACAATCTTTTGCAAAAAAGGGAATATTGAGAAACAATCTTGTTTTCATAGAGTCCTCAATAACATAAGAAATGGAGAACCTATTCTCGAAGATTGGGAGTTTATTATGTCACGGGCTGATATGATGTTTCATCTAAGAGAAATTGATTTATTTAATGCAAACGTTTACATGTTTCCAACAAATAATTTGGTCTCCTTCCATAACAGGCATATGTTAAAATCATTGTTCTCCAATTGCACGATGTATTGTTGAGCATTCAAGGCATTCATAAATCATTGTTCTTGACGATGATTAATTGGACCATGAAGTTTTCTTGTGTCATGTTTAGCATGTTATGTTGACATGTAATTTGTGGGTTGAAGTTGGCTTGGTTAATGGAGCACTTGGTTATGATACGGATATATTTTATACGCCTACCTCTAAGCCATGTCAACTTCCAATGTTCACAACTATTATTTTTGATAAGTATGTTGGTGTTCCATTTGATGCAAGCAATCCAAACATTGTTCCTATCACACAAGTGATAAGAGGAAATCGGAAACAAATTCTTTTGAAGATGGCATGGGCTCTTATAATCCACAAGTCACAAGGATTGACTTTACAATAGGGGTCAGTTGATATCGCAAATAAAGAGTAGCAAGGCCTTACCTTCACAGCCATATCAGGATTGAAATCAATAGATGGTTTACGCATTGCACCGCCTTTCTCTCTTCAGTGTTATGCCATATGAACATAGTTTATATGTTACAATTAGGAAGAAAATAAGAGGAGTGATTGAAGTCCATATCACTAGACATACAACTAATAACATTGCAACCTTTTTATAGTATGTATTTTTGAATTTTTTTTATTGTCCTCTGATTTAATTTTAATATAATAATTGTTTTCCATATAGTTATGAAATTAATACATTCATCATATTCATATTAATATTTGAGAAAGTTGTTTACAGCATTTTTCATGTTGTTCGATTTACCCTTTTTTTTAAAGTGCCTATTGTTCTTTTCCTTACAACAAAGCATTCAGACATAAAAAATGAGTTATATGAACCAATCGTTCAAAACCAATTTTATAAATGGTTCATATTGATATTAATATTGTGGATTCATATTACATCATGAAATGGAAAAATGGAGGTTTTGAATATTGGCCATGGTTTTATTCTATTTCCATGGTTTTTTCTGTTGTATTGTGAAATTAGGTTTATATTTGTAGAATTTTTTATATCATTTGGTTCATGTAACATTATATTATTTTATAGCATGGGTTTTATAAGATTAAGTTTTTTAACATAAATAAAAATGGGGTGTTATGTTATATGTGTGTGTGTGTGTGTGTGTGTGTGTGTGTGTGCTTATTTGTTTGTGTCTCTGTATTAATTTTGCTTTTGTTTTTTTCTCTTTCAAATGTAGATATGGGAAATTATGACGTCATATATTATTCCAGAATAGTGCACAATATTGTTGGAGTGATAAGTTTTCTTTCGTATCTTCAGAACAAGTTTGATATAAAACATGGGTTTCATCCTGCTTTTGTTGATGAGCATCTTCGTGTGCTAGATGGAACAAAGACACATGTAAAATACTTGTTACATGTGCAACAGAAAAAATCTGGGAGGAGAACAAAAATGATTTGGTTGGAAAGTGTTAAGTATTGTGATTATTATCTTGTTGATTTGAATTGGTGTTTCTTTTGTCATCAATCTGGTTATGTTTTGGAAGAGGCTATTCCATAGATGACTTTTGAGGGAGTGTTTCGCATTCAATTTTGTAGCAGAATTATTTGATGTAAAGAAAACAAAAAATATATGTTAAGGCTCAATGTTCTTTCTGTGGTTGTAGTGTTGTTTAAATTAATTTTTTTTCTCATTCTTGTTGTTATGTAGAAAATTGTATATCTCTAGTCTTAAAATGTCCTATCATGTCGTTGTTCTTTAAATCCAATGTGTGAAATTTAGATGTGTTTTTTGCATTTATGTTCCTTTTCTCCAGTTGCAATATTACTATTTTATTTTTTTCTCTTTCATTTGTAATTGTTTTGATCTTTTATATGAGTCCCTTCACTTTGTTCATGTCTTTAATAATGAAATATTATTGATGTTTATAATATTATCCTCGGGCTTTATGTTCTTATTGTTTATATCAATATTCTTGAGAATTGTACAATTAATATATTCTTTATTAATATTAATTTATTTATGCATTAAAATTTATTTATTGTTTATAACGTAGTGATATAAATGTGGTTTTCTTCCAAAGAGAAAAATCAAACTTTTTATTAAGGCAATAAAAAGTTAAAGAGTATATGCATTTAAGCATTCAATAAAATTTATCACTTTTGTTCAAAGCATAGAGTTGTTCGGCAATGGTAAGTTTGAGTATCCTCTTACTCTACCATCTCATTTTGCAAAATAAAAATTGTTGAAACTATTATCCCGAGCCTCCTCATTGAGGAAAACAACCCAAACATGATATTAATCAGCTTTTAGTATATCAAAAAACCAAAAAATCAGTAGGAGCTGATATCTGAAATAGTCTATGTATCAAAAGGAAGCTCTGAGCCAATTCCTAGACCTCCTCATAGAGGAAAACAACCCAAACAGGAGGATGGTCAACTTTTGGTTAAACAAGTATCTATTCGCAAAGCATTATCTATTTCCGAAGACCATTTTTTGCATAAAAAAAGTTTGTGTTGTTGATAAAAAAGAAACTAATACATAATAACAGTGGGGTAAAACATCATAGGCCCAAGTCGTGTAGTGATATAAATGTGTTATTATTAATGTGTTGATGATTTATCATGTTTTAATGCTTTATAGTGTATTGTTATTAATGTTTTCATATTAATTTTTTGTATTTATGTCTTAATGGTTTACATTGTGGTTCTTATATTGATTATGGTTTATGTTTTATTATTATTTGTGGTTTACATTTATAAATATTGATGCCATGGATTTAGGGCTTAGGGTTTTAAAATATTTAATATACATATGTTCTCTCATTTTCAAAACGAATTATCAAGAGCATTGTCCAACATTGTGTTATAACAAAGATTGTCTTCAGATAAAAACCATAATCAACCATGGCAAATCATGGTCAACCATGGTCTAATGTCACATTGTAATAAACGTCTCAATATGAAAATCATTGATGGTTAAGGATGGTCATTGACATTTATTTTTCGATTTGTAATATTTACCACAAGGTTCAAACATCTTGGGTTTATAATACCAATCCATTGGGGTTAAAATATCAATCCATTGGGTTTATTAATCATTTGCTTTTATAATATTAATGCCTTGGGTTTATAATATTAAAAATGCATTGGGTTTATTCATCCCTTGTATTTATAATATTAATAATCCCTTGGATCTATAATAATAAGAATCCCTTCAGTTTATTAAACCCCAAGATTAAGGATTTAATCTGTTATGTTTATAATGTTTATCCTTTTAGTTTATTTATTCTTTGGGTTTATAATACTAACAATCTCTAAGGTTTATTGATCACTTGGGTTTATAATATTAGTAATCATGCGAGTTTATCAATCCTTTGTTTTTAGAATATTAATTACTAGGCTTTATTAATCTCTTGTGTTTGTAATATCGATCCCTTCTGCTTCTTGATCCCTTAGGTTTTTAATTTTTATCCCTTAGGTTCATTAATTCCTTGGGTTTATAATATTAAACGATTGGGTTTGTTAGTTCCTTGGGTTTATAATATTAATAATCACTATGGTTTATTTATCACTTGAGTTTAAAATATTAATTCTTAGGGTTTATTGATTCGTCAAGTCTATTAATCGCTTGGATTTATTAATCCTTTGTGATTATAATATTATTTTGTTGGGTTTACTATTTCCCTTGGGTTTACTATTATCTTGGGTTTATAATATTAAATGTGTAGGCTTATGTGTTCTTTAAGTTTATAATATTAATAGTTCCTTGGGTTTATCATTTAATCCCTTGGTTTATTAATCACTAATATTAAGGTTTTAATAATAGTCCTAAGGTTTAATATTAATCACTTACGTTTACAATGTTTATCCCTTAAGTTTGTTAACTTGTTCGATTTATAATATTAACAATCCCTAGGGTTTATTGATCCCTTGGCTTTATAATATTCATGGTCATGTGGGTTTATCAATACTTTGGGTTTAAAATATTAATTTGTAGGTTTTCTTAATCCCTTTTCTTTTTAATATTGATCCCTTGCAATTTTTGATCCCTTCGGTTTCTAATATTTTTACCTTGGGTTTATAATATCAAATGCTTGGGTTTTCTTTTTTGTTCTTCAAGTTTATAATATTAATAATTCATTTTGTTTAATACCTTTTTTTATTAATCCCCTGAGCTTAAAATATTAATTCCTAAGGTTTATTAATCGTCTGGGTTTTTAATATTAGTTCGTTGAGTTTATTGCTTCCTTGGGTATATTGATCCCTTGCATTTATTAATCATTTATTTTCATAATATTAATGCCTTCGGCTTATAATATTAATAATGTCTTGGGTTTATTGATCTCTTGTATTTATAATATTAATAATCCCTTGGTTTTATAAAACCCCAATATTAAGGGCTAAATATTTGTCCAGCTATTTATGATTATGTCAATATCACAATACATTAATATAATATGGAAATCAAACATGGTCAACCATGTTTATTTTAGGGTTTATAATAGTCATGTTAGGGTTCATATGCGTTGGGTTTATAATTTTATCCCTTAGGTTTATTATTCCCTTGGGTTTATAATATCAATCCCTTGGGTTTATTGATCAAAGGGTTCATATTCCTAGGGTTTAATATTATTCAGCCATAGTGAACAATAAGAAACCATGTTCAACCATGTTCAACCATGGTCCAACATCGCATTGTGCCAAGGATTGTCTCAATATGAAATTAAACCGTGCTAAACCATGCTTATTTTTATATTTTTAATTTTTATCTAAGGGTTTTTATACCTTGGGTTTATAATATTACTCCCTTGGGATTAATATTATTCCCTTGGGTTCAAAATCCCTTGGGGTTCTAGTATTAATCCCTTGGGTCTATTACTCCTTTGGTTTTATAATATAAATCCCTTGAGTTTATTATTCATTTAGGTTTATAATAACAATCACGATCAACCATTGTCAATCATAGACAACCATGATCAACCATGGTTGGATGTTGCATGGTGACAAAGGATTGTCTCACCATGAAAATAAACCATGTTTATTTTAGTGTTTGTAATATTTATATTAGGATTTTCGAATGTTGGGTTTATAATATTAGTCCCTTGGGTTTAAGATTATTCCCTAAGGTTCATAATCCCTTGGGTTTTAGTATTAATTCCTTGGGTTTATGTTTTCCTTTAGTTCATAATATCAATCCCCTAGGTTTATAATATCAATCATGGTCAACCATGGTAAACCATAACCAAAAATGGTCAACCGTGGTCAGATCTCACATTATAAAAAAAAAATTGTACCTATATAAATATCATGGAAAATCATGGACAATCATGTTCAACCATGGTCAGCCATGGTTGATGATGGTCAAACATGTTTTATAGAATCAAACATCGTCAACCATAGTCAATCATGGTCAAACATGTTTCAACATTGTATTGTGAGAAAAATTGTCTCGATATGAAAATCAACCATGATCAACCATGGTCCAATGTCGCATTGTGACAAAGATGGTCTGCTTATGAAACTTAACCACAGACAACCATGGTCCAATGTCGTATTGTGAGAAATATTGTCTCCTTATGAAACTTAAACACGATCAACCATGTTCCAACATGGCATTGTGATAAGGATTTCCTCAAAATGAAAATCAGCCATGATCAACCATGGTCCAATGTCGCATTGTGAAAAATATTGTTGGGATATGAAAATTAACCATGGTCAACCATGGTCGAACATGGCATTGTGATAAGGATTGTCTCAATATGAAAGCCAGCCATGGTAAATCATGTTTATTTTAGTGTTTATAATATTTATCTTAGGGTTTAATATTATTCCCTTGGGGTCATAATATCAATCCATTGTTATTCCATTGTGTTTATAATATCAATCCATTGGGTTTATAAATATTAATCATGGTAAACCATGGACAATCATAGCCAACAATGTTCAACCATGGCCAAACCATATGGATATGGAAATCAACCATGGTCAAGTATGGTCCAATGTTGTGTTCTGACAAAGATTGTCTTGATATGAAAATCAATCATGGTCAAACATGGTCAACCATGGTCCAATGTTGCATTGTGACAATGATTGTCTCTATATGGAAATCAACCCTTGGGGTTTTAGTACTAGTCCCTTGGGTTTATTGTTCCTTTGGATTTATAATATCAATCGCTTGGGTTTATTATTCCCCGCTCAACCATGGTTTATTATGATTTCAACCATGGTCCAACATCGAATTATGAGAGGGATTTTCTCAAAATGAAAATCAACGATGGCCAATCATCTTTATTTTAGTGTTTATAATATTTATCTTAGCATTTATATACATTGGGTTTATAATATTAGTCCCTTTGGTTTAATACTATTCCCTTGGGTTCATAATCCATTGGAGTTTTAGCATTAACCCCTTTAGTTTATAACATCAATCCATTTGGTTTATAATATTAATCATTGTCAACCATGGTCAATCATAACCAACCATATTCAACCATGCTCAAACAAGGCTAGATATGGAAATAAAAAATGGTCTAACATTGCATTCTAACAAAGATTTTCTCAATATGAAAATCAATTGTGCTTAGCCATGTTTATTTTAGTACTTTTAATATTTATGTTAGGGTTTTTATACATTGGGTTTATAATATTAGTCCGTTTGGTTTAATATTATTCCCTTGCGTTCATAATCCCTTGGAGTTTTAGTGTTAATCCCATGGGCTTATTATTCCTTTGGGTTTATAATATCAATCCGTTGGGTTTATTATTCCCTTAGGTTTATAATATCAATCATGGTCAACTATTGTCAACCACGATCAATCACGGTGTTTTACTTTTAATCCCTTGGGTTCATCAATCCCTATGGTTTATTCTTAGCTTAGTTTTATAATATCAATCATGGTCAACCATGGTCGATCTTGTGTTTTTAGTATTAATCCTAATGGTTTGTTATTCCTTTAGGTCAAACATGGTCAATCATAGTCAACCATGATCAACCATGCTCAAATGTCGCTTTACGACAAAGATTGTCTTAATATGAAATTCAACCACGTCAACCATGATCTCACGTCACATTGTGACAAAAAATTAATTAATTATTATTATTAAATATTAACGTTATTAATTATTATTATAGAAAATT
>APFE030281370.1:20483-98532 GCA_000404065.3 Pinus taeda | reverse complement strand
AATAATTATAAAGAGTTGGTTTTAATAAAATACATCTACTACTTATTAATGTTGTTGATATAGGCCTATTCACTTATATCAACCACATTGAAAAATATAGCTGTATATATGCTTCATATACACCTATTGACATATATCAACCACATTAGTAAATTTGGTTGTCCCAGTATATAATATGACATATGTTAGATTTCTTCTAATCATATAACTAAATATTGTTGGTACAATATTTTGAATGTTAAGCCGAAATGGTGAATCATTTGTGAAGATAATACACACTCAATACAAGAATGTCCACTTAATAGAAGAAACAAACCAAATTATAATGTTGTATACCATATACAGGCTGACACCATCACACAAGGATGAGGAAATGGTCGATGAGGTTATGGTGGTTGATGAGTGGGATACAGTAGCAGAGGTCGAGGTCAAGGTCGTGGAGCTTCTACATGGTAATAGGTTTCATAAAGAGGAGTCTCTTATAGCTATATTGAATGTCATAAATGAATTTGACAAGTTCAATAGTCTTGTTTATCATATACTTGGTAATCATTGTCTTTATCATCTCCTTGGCAGTGAGTTAACTAGCCTGTTAAATATACCTTCCCCAAATGGCCATGCATTTTATGATTTTGGCCCCGTACCATATTACAAATTTGTTTTTCTAGATGGATACGACATCAACATTGTTGGGTGGCCACAAAATCATCCCCACAACTTTGAGGAAGTTAATTATCTTGAAACCAAGAACCCCAATAAGGATAAAAATAGTCTGAGGGGGCTAATTGGAAATGAGAGGAGGTTTGTTATGTTCAATGGTTGAGTTGGAAGGGAATAGTTATCATGGCTTGATAGAATACTCCAAGATGCAACTTCTTGTAAAAAAAAGGTCATTATTTGTTGTCATCTCCCCTTGGACTCTACTACAGCATCTCATGAATAATTACCATGGGATTACAATGATGTGATGTATGTTATTCAAAAATACAATTGTGTTAAGGCTTGCATAGTGGGCCATACTCATAAAGGTGGATATCCTATGGATTCTCATGGAATTCATCATAGGGTTTTGGAAGTTGTGTTCAAGTTCCCTCTGTAGAATATGAAATGGTTTCATTAAGCCAACTAAGAAGCCAACATAATTATGAAGAAAAACTCAAAAAAAAATTAACAAATAAAACATAGTCACTGTGTGAGCTCAAACCTGTTGTAAATCTCATATATTGAATTAAACCATTAACTACATTGTTATATAGTAAAATTATTACTAATATGATTATCAATCAACTCTTAAACAAATCTACTTACACTACCAATCTTTTAAAAGCTAATTTTGAGCACTGACCACCCTAATAATTTGTTGCAATAATTTTGCACATAGAACACAAAATTTGCTGATTAATTTGTCAGCAATTTACATAAAAAGATTAAGCATTATTCCCAATGCTCCCCCTTAATGATTAATGAGGATTTACTATCTTATCTTGTAGTGCCAAAAACTGATATTTTATAACTACTTTGGTAAAGATATATGCTAGCTAATCCTGACTATTTATATGCTTCAACTCAATATCCTTCTTTTTCACCAAACCTCGAATGAAGTGATATTTCATGTCAAAATTATTTGTCCTGCTGTGATGAACCGGGTTCTTTTCTTACTTAATGGCACTTACATTATCACAATAAATCATTGTAGGCTAAATTTGCTTTTCTCCAATTTTTTCCAAAAATTTGCTGAGCCAAAGAGATTGTGTAGTTGCTGAGGTAATTGCAACATACTCCGCTTCTGTGGATGAGAGCGAAATAATGCTTTGTTTTTTTAGCTTCATGTAATCAAACCAGAACCAAAAGAGAAACAATTTCCAGATGTGGACTTATGATCATAAATAATACCTCCCCAATCAGGATCACTAAATCAAACAAGATTGAACTTTTCAGAAGAGTAGTAATGAATACCAAAATTTAGTGCTTTTCACATACCTTAAAATCCTCTTGGCTTCCTTCATATGTATTTTAGATGGAATTGTCATATACCTTCAAACAAGTGAAACTAAATATATACTATCAGACCTTGTGTGGGTTAGAAATATCAAGTTCCCCACAATACTTCTGTAAGTTTTCTCATCAACTAAATCAGCACCATCATCTCTACATAACACATCTCCATGAGCATTTGGAGTAGGGAATGGATTACAATCAAGCATATCAAATTTATTTAGAATATCCTATGCATACTTTGTCTGACAAATGAAAATCTCATCCTTACTTTGATAAACCTCCATTGCTAGAAAATATTTCATGATGCCTAGATCTTTCATTTCAAATTCATTCATCATAGCAACTTTTAATTTATCATTCATCTTATAACTACTACCCATATACAATAAATCATCAACATACAAACTTATGATTAGAATAGCAATACCTTCTTGTTTGCAGTAAAGGGTAAGATCACTCTTACTTCTCTGGAAGCCATTTTCCTGAAAGTATCCATCAATCCTAGCATACCATGCTCTTGGTGCTGGCTTGAGACAATACAAAGCCTTCTTAAACTTGTAGACATTATTCTCCTTTCCTTCCACTTCAAAACCTTGTCGCTGCTCCACATATACTTCCTCTTCTAAGTACCCATTCAAGAAGGAACTTTTCACGTCCATATGAGGTATGCTCCACTTTTTCTGAGCTACTAATGAAATCAACATGCTAATGGCCTCTTATCTTGCTACTGGTGAAAATGTCTCTTCAGAGTCAATTACATACTTTTGTTTGAATCATTTATCAACTAATCTTGCTTTGTGTCTTCCAACACTCCCATCACTATTAAATTTAGTCTTATAGACCCATTTGGTGCCAATATTTTTTTTGTCATGTGGAAGCTCTGTCAACTTCCAAGTGTCAATCCTTTGAATGGAATCCATCTCTTCTTGCATGGCTCACATCCAAACTTGATTAGTACTTGCATCTTCAAAACATGATGGTTCAAAATTAGCCTTGGCTAATAAAGCGAAATTGACTATGTCACCTATTGGGCTTTGTTGATGTGCTTGATTTGCACTTCTCTGATAAATATCACTCAATATTCTTACCTTCCTTGTAGAATTTGGAGAAGAATTCAGACTTGAACTAAATATTGAAGAAATTGATGAAGGACAGCTTGGTGGAGTTAACCCACTAGTTATAGAAACATTAGTTGGCTTCTCATGATCAACATCAACACTTATATCCTCATTCAAAATAGATTTTGTCTTCTCAACTGGACTTTTGGATGACCATAAACTCCGCCTTCGTATAAAAATACATCTCTTGAGACAATAAGCTTGTTATTTAGAGGATTATACAATTTATAAGCCTTGCTTATCTCACTATACCCAATAAAAATACATAACTCACTCTTTGCATCTAACTTTTTTTCTATTCTGATTAGGTACATGCACATAAGCCAAACAATCGAAAACTTCAAAATTATTAACATTTTCCCTTTTTCCATACCCAGCTTCATAAGGATTCTTCTTTTCAAGTGCACTAATGGGGCTATGGTTGAGCATGTACATTATTGTAGCAACCGCATCTCCCCAATAATAATTGCTCAATCCGTTTTTTTGTAACATGCATCTTTCCATTTCAACCAAAGTACGATCTTCCTTTCAGCTATGCCACTCTGTTGGGATGTGTATGTTGTAGTATGTTTCCTCCTGATGCCATTCATATCATAATAACTCTGGAAAGCTTTTGAGTAGAATTCTCATCCATGGCCAGTCTACAAACATTTGATCTTGCATCCTTTCTCATTTTCTACGAGGGCTATGAACTTCTTGAATGTATCTAGGGCCTCACTTTTGGCCTTCAAAAAATATACCCAATAATATCTTGAGTAATCATCAATAAGGGTGATGAAATATGATGACTAAACTATACTTTTAGTTAGCATAGGACCACATATGTTTGAATGAGAAAACTAAAGTGAGTGATGAGCTCTCCATGCAGTGCGCTTTGGAAACATTTCCCTTGCATGATTTCCTTTAGAACATCCTTCACAAACCTCCTTATTCTCTTCTACCTTGTGTAAAATAGAAACAAATTCATGTGAGGTTAGAAACTTGAAACTTTGAAAATTTAAATGTCCATACTTGAGATGCCATAACCAACTTGAATCCTCATAAGCCATATTTTCAAGATTGTCGTTATGTTCATCAAACCTCAAGGGAAACATCCTATTTCTTGTCATAGGCACAACAATGATCACCCTATTTCCCTTATTCTTATCATAGATAGTACATGTCTTATTTTCAAAGATTACTTTATATTTTTTTCTCACATTGTTGCCCAGCGTTCAACAAATTATGCTTCAATTGTAGAGCATAATAAATGTCATGAATACTCTTTATACCTTCTTTCGTTTGGAACTCCATAGCTCCTTTGGAAGCAACCTCTAATGGTTTATCATCACCAAGTTGGATCTTGGATTTGAAACTTCCATCCTTTGATGAAAGAAACTTCTCATTCTTGTCATATGGTTAGAGAATCTAGAATCTAGGTACCAAACATATTTAATAGTAATTTCACCTTTGACATAAGATAAAAATAAGTGATCTCGGGGATATTCACCACTTTATTGATCATAGTTAGCATTTTTACCTTCTTTTAATCTGCATTCTCTTTCAAAGTGGCCATACCTGTTACAATAGTAACATTTAACATTTCCCTTATCAAATCTATCTCTTCCTCTTCCTCTTAAGCTACCTCCTCCTCCTAAGCCACTTATTCCTCTACCTCTTGATGAATTTTGGCTTTGCCATTTACCTTGACCTTGATTTCTTATGGCACTAATACTGCTTGCATATTTATTCTTTGCAATTTGTAATTTAGAGGAAAAAGCTCACTCTACACCTTCAAAAGTGTCCTTCAATCTTTCTTCATGAGACATCAAGGATCCAACCAATTGGTCAAACTATAGTTTTGTCAAATCCTTACTTTCTTCCATGATTATGGTAACATGATTCCATGAATATGTTAGAGATATCAATACTTTTTTAATTTAAACTTCATTACTTACAGTCCAAGTGTAGCCATTTTATTGACCACATCTTTGACTATCACACAATAGTCACTAACACTTTCCCAACACTAACTAATTTTCTGCCCTAATTTTGCACAGAGAACACTAATTTGCCAGCAACTTACATAACAAGATTAAGCAATATTCCCAACAACCTCCACACTCATATGCATTTGGCTACATTGATGTCTACCATGGTTGAATTTCACTAAATGGAATTGAATATATTGAAAGAGATAAATGATATTTGATTTGCAAAAAATATCAACCTAGACAACTGGTTGGACAATCTCAGTATACTATCAAATTCCCATGCCAAACATATAGAACAACTATACAATATAGGCATCTGTATTCCCAATTCTTTATTCAGTGATCAGGACTCAACCAATTTTTTCTATTTTCTCTCTTGCATGTAAATGTGGACAACAACAATTTTTATTTTTTATATTGAGGTTAACTACACCGCTTCATATATGGATATGCTAAACTTGTAACTGTGTCTTGATTTAAGACCATCTTTTGAAATCATTTAAAATAGTTATTGTTTGTCTACATTGTTGTGAAGCTAGTCTCAGGCATAGTATGGACAACATCTCCAAGAAGTTAACAAGACTTTTGGTGCATGTTGATCCTCTATTTTGTTTCTATTAATACCATCTTCAATCCCCATTTTGACCTTTTTTTGACACTATGGAACCTATTTCCTTGCAATTTTTCTACCCTATTATGATCCCAATCCCTATTTGAGGTAAATCTTTTTATGGTGACATTTGGCTATTTGTTATTGGACTTAAGCAGATATAGGTAGTTGATTCCAAAAACTAAATAATTATTATGATCATGTGTAGACTTCTCAGCAAACATGTGCAGGAGGATAATGGAAAGAAGCAGTTGGTGTACCCTGGCTCCTTACTACTATACTGAAAAACTATATTCAGATTCAGTACTCAAACAGTGAAATGGATAAGAAGTTGTGCACTTCTGGATGATGAGATGTCACCAGCCTTGCAAGGGACACATTTGATCCCAAGATCTTCGTTCTCTTTTCTCTGGTTATGGCATACACCAAGTCTGAGAATTGGTTACAATTTGTTGGACCAATTTAGGGTAGTCGTTCGAACCTATTTTCTCTGGAGAAGTTGACTTGTTAAGACTGTTATAAACTACTATTGTTAGTTCAGTGTTTAACTATAATTAAATGCCTATGAAGGCAAGGGATGTAATATGTCAAGTTAGTGTTAAAAAAACTGTGAAGTCCTTTGATGTGAATTATATAACTCATATTTAATAATATCGAAATGCTTTTTCTCTGAGTTTGAGAGTAAGCGTTGATGGATTGCTGAAGATAGTCGATTGATTGCAATTGATATTTCTTCTTTACTATAATTTTATCTAGCTCCCACATGTGGTCAGGGCCCACCCATCCGGGTTGCTTTGTATATTATAGATAGAACCACTGTTTGATTAGTCACGATTAGTTTTACTTGCATTACGAATTGGTTTGGCTTGACCATATGTGAATTGCATTCATTTGATTGTTTAAAAGAGTGTAGATGCATTAATGTTCTTTCATTCATTTGTTTCCATAATTCGTGGTTGAACCTTGTGTGAACCCTATTTTTATTTTAGAATAGAGCATGCTTGCTATCGTATTGAGTTGTAATCAGTCTAGAAATGCCATACAATCACCTAATGAGAGAAAGATTATCTATACATTAAGAATATTGTGATTTTTTTGATAAGTTAACTCTATTCCGTGAGTTCGAACTAATTACCAATGAGATTTGTCTAGCTATCAAACTGCTCTGCATTCCCTCAAGAACTGGAATGGATTGAATTTTTATTTTATAGGCAATTCCCCATAATGGAACTGTCGTTGATCATTTTCGATCTAGTTTCAAGTTTTTTAGATTGAATATTGCTTTCATAAATGTTGGATGGTCTTACCAATTAGCTCTATTTCATTTGATGAATAGACTCTATGATTGTAGAGTGGATCGAGTGGATTGCACATAGCATACCCATGAGTGCTTCGATGATTAGTTGATGATTAGTTGATAACTGTGATTTCATTAATTTTAATAGATACATGATTTCTCTGTTTTGAGTGCTAATTGATTTCATTGAGTTTAGTAGATGAAGGATTTTCCCCTCTTTTGTGTGAAGATTAATTTTATTATTTGTTCAGATAAACGATTTCCTCTTCTTTGTGAGGTGGTTGATTCTAGTTTTCAGGAGTCAGGTATCAATTAAATTTCAAGCAGCAAAACGTTGGCTCCAAATAAGGTCATTTACCAGTAAGGGTTGGTGTGGTTACAGAAGAGTTTAGAGTACAGTTTCTTAAGCATTGTTTGCTTGAATTGCTAGGTATCGAATAGGATAAGGGTTTAAGTTGTTTTCCTCATATTGAGACCTGTAGATTACTTAATTGCAAGTATTATGATAAATTAGTAAGTGATAGAACAAAATAGAGTGATTGCTCAAGATTAGTACCTAACTTTCAAATCTTCATTAAGAGGATAACCAACCATTAGGTACAGATCGATTGTTTGATTAAGTTTCTATCAGCATTGATTGCTTGGTTTCTTAATAATTGAATTGTTATAGACTGCTTAGTTACTTCAAGAATAAATTGTGGTTTGCGTACATTGTTTAAGGATTGAACAGTTATTAGTACAAATTTGTTTGTCTGCTTAAGGATTGAATCACTATCATTATAGATTGCTTGTTGAGTGACGAATAAACTATTATCACAAATAGAAATTCTAGTACCAACATTTAGTGATCTGATTGAGTAAAGTTTTGTGTGAGAATAATTCCATTTTATTTCTTGAGATTCATAGCTCAGTTGTTTGTTAAGTTCATATTTGAATGCTAGGGTTTTTAAAGGCTTTTGAAATCTCTAGATTGAATTTGATTGTTGTGTCTGCTTTTGACAGCTAATTGTTCGTAAGTGTTAATGTGTTATTACTCCATGAATCATTATGAGGAAGTGTTAAAACTCTAATTTAAACCTGAATGAAGAAAGTGCAAGAAAATTCATGTTTACGAACCCCGGGTTGACAATTAATATTAAGGGATTTAATATGACAATTTAATCTCTCAACATTTTGCCGTCATTTCCAGACAACTTTTTATTTCTTATTCAGGTAATTACTATCATCTGAGTTTTAGGGCCTTGCAGGGATGTCAGAGGGTAAAGAGAGCACGGTAAGATGTGAGTGAAGAGCCACATATCCACTTTTGTTGGGGTTGCTCCAAATTATGACCAATCACTGCTTGTCCTTGAATATTTGTTTATTACCTTTATCTTTATGTGTAGGAGTGCAGGTAGACCTAAGGATGGTAAGGGTAGATTTATTTCCAATTCTAGATTTCAGTCAACTTTTGGATCATTTAATATACCTATTCTCACCACTGCTAATCGATATGCAGGATTGAGGCAAGAAGGAGGAAGTGTTGATGCTAACATTGTCTCAAACCAGGAATTCATAGATCAAGGAGAAAGGATCATTCAACATATTGTCTACGACAACCCTATGGAGGAACTAGTAGAGCAAAACAAACCTCGTGGATGAGCAATCAACCAACATCTACCATGTTCCAATACCCCTAGGACACCGCATAATCAACAAACCTTAGCGGGTGTTGGTCACATAAATGGATCACCTAGATGGAGAGGATAGACACAATGAAGCATGTCAAGAAGAGGGAGAAGGCCTTCGACGCAACGGGAATCTCTTTGGAGGAGGTAACCAAGGAGAAGAAGAAGTCACCTTTGGATTCCCTATCTTAGATGTGACACGTGACATCACAATGAAGAGAATTCTAATGGAATCTCTCCCAGTATTTTACGGTAAATCATGTGAAGATCTCGATGCCTTTCTTTTTGAATTCGATATTCTATGTTGCAGTTATAATTATTATGACGATGCTCATAAAATCAAACTATTTCCCACCACAGGAAAAGATGTAGCCCTTAGGTGGTTCATGAGCCTAGGGAAACACACTATATACACATGAGATGACATGAGATTAGTTTTTCTTAAAAAATATAAAGAATTTTGTAAGAGTAGGGACATCAATGATATCCTTAGGATGCAAAAAAATGAAGAAGAAAATATAGAAGAATATCTTGAATGGTCCCTATACAATTTCCACAAATCTCGTGGATCCAACATAGATGAAAACATTATAAGAATTATTTTCCTAAAAGGGCTGAGAGATGATTGTATTGAAACATTAAACCTACTCAGTGGTGGAGAGATTTGTAAAAATAAATTTTCCAAAGTCATTGAGTTGTGTCTCACTTACTCTAGAAGCCAAGCTAAAATAGTTAAAAAGCTTCAGGAACTTAGAGACAATTCTAGAGACTATGTGCAAGAAAAAATTGCGGCTAATGCTATTACAGGAGCCAAGCTAGGGAACCTATTAGAAAAATTTAAAACTAATTCCTTGAACAAAATCAGTAACCGGCTTGACACCATGAAAATTAAACAAAAGCAGGAAGTCAAGAAAGTAGCCATGGCTGTCCTTTTTTCCAAGTGTACGTGTAAACATGCAGAAATTGAGTGTCCTTTAAAGACCATCGAGGTCTGTGGAATCTGTACCTTAGAACACTCAACCAAGAAGTGTCCATCACTTCATGGCTTACAATCCATCTACAAGGGGAATTTTAAAACTATCAACTAATCACAAGAAACCTGGAGACCCACCTAGAGAGGCCAAAGTCAGAATGTGTTCCCAAATCCAAATATTCAAGGTTATAGCTAGATTCAGCCATGTACCTTTCCCGTATCCTACCCTCCTTAGGTTGCTCAGTGACTGAAAAATACTTCTTGGGGCTAGAATTATAGGTTAAACCCTTATGCCAACAACTATCAACCTCCACCTCAATTCTATGTGCCCTATCCAAACATGCCAAGTACTTCACATAATCCAGCCATGAAAACCTATCAGCAAGCATATAACCCTAATATGTATCAACAACCTACACTGCCACCTCCTTTACATCAATTGTTACCTGCACCTACTAACACCTCATCTTCAGAGGCACCATCCATCATAAACCCACCACGACTAACACTGCTACCTGCACAACCCGTACCTAAACCTAATCACAATAGGTTACCTCAACCCATGCAAAACATAGACATACAACCCTTTCCTACATACATGATCACTTCCATTCCTATAAATGAAATTCAATTACGATCATAACGGAAAATTAACAAAGGAAAATCAGTGGTCATCATCCAAGAACAGGTACCCTGTACATCATCCGAAAATCATTCACCAAATGAAAAACAACAACAGAAAGAAGAAAAATCACCTGAACCACCATACCCGGAAGGACTGATAGTAAAGAAAGAGGAAGTTCCACTTGAATATGACCTGGAAAATGAACTTAGGAATGTCTATATTAAAATCCCACTTTTACAAGAAATTAGAGACATTCCCATATATAGTAAAATTGTCAAGGACCTCTACATTAAGAAGCTGGGAAGAAAGGGGCATAAGAACCAAAATATTATGAATAGGAGCTAGAGGTCCACAATGATCTGTGACATTTCTGCCAAATATAATGACCCTAGGAAAATCATTGTCACTATTGAAATAAATGGAGTACTTCTACCTAACACCCTCGTAAATTTAGGAGCAGCCATAATTGCAATGACATGAAAAAATGATGTCACTACAGATACTTGGAATGAAAACCACCCCTATCCTCTTAGAGATGGCATATAAATCCGTTGTCAAACCAATAGGATCCTTGGAATACATAGTAGTCATTATTTTCTCTTGGAAATACCCTATAGATTTTGTAGTCATTTCTCCCAAAACCTCTAGATTTGGATACCCTGTGGTCCTGGGAAGGCCATGACTGGAAACTACTGATGTCGTCATTGGATGCAAGAATGGGGAAATGATTATTTCAAATGGTTATCAAAATAAAACCTTGTCCATCTTTCCACCTGCTCAAACAACTACCGAAGTAACATTATGGCTTGAAAACCCATATGGAGACAAATATTGCATGTTCCCCTTTTTAACATTAGATCAATCTAGAGGCCTCCAGGAGCATTCTAATGAGCATGTTTTGTAGCAGTTCTTAGAAGATAGCTCTTGTATCAATTATCTTATCTCTTTTAACAGTTATCAACATGTGTTTAGTGACAAGTTTTAGGAAACCTGGCATCTGACTCTCTTTGCCTCATTTACAGTAATGGAGGAAAGCCATGAGCTCACCACAGAACCTATGGAAATATTCGAAGGGAAATCTTTACACATTGGTACAGGATTGACTACAGAACAAAAGAAACAGTTGATGAGTATGGATTGTGAACAAACAGGATCATTCGCATGGGATTACTTGGATATGAGAGGTATACATCCAGACATATGCATCTATCATATCTACACAAATGATGAAATGAGACCTGTTCGGCAACCACAAAGGCGTATGAACCCAACATTAAAAGACATCGTTAAAGAGCAGCTTCAAAAACTTCTGGCCACAGATTTCATTTACCCCATTTCTGATAGTAAGTGGGTGTCACCCTTTGTAGTAGCTCCAAACACGAATGGCAAGTGACGAATCTGCATCAACTATAGACAATTAAACAAGGCCACATTGCGCAATTATTTTCCATTTCCTTTCATTGATCAAGTTCTCAACACGCTTTCAGGTAAGAAATATTTTATTTTCTAGATGGTTATCGAAGGTACAATCAAACTTATATAGCTAAAGAGGACCAGGAAAGGACTACTTTCACATGCCCATGGGGTACTTATGCATATAAAGTCCTTCCTTTTGGTCTCTGTAACCCCCCCGCAACCTTCCAAAGAGCTGTGCTTGCCATTTTATTTGATCTGATCCATGACTGTGTGGAAGTCTATATTGATGACTTCATAGTCTATGGGGATGACTTTCTATAGGCTTTGGAGAATCTAGAAAAGGTATTAATCCATTGTCAAGAAGCTGATCTAGCCCCTAGTAGCGGTAAATGTCGAATGATGCAAACTAAGCGAATTGTTCTAGGCCATCATGCGTCAATTGAAGGGATTCAAGGTGACCCAACAAAAATCGAGGTAATTTCATGTATCCCTATTCTGAGCTTGCAAAAATAGGTAAGAATTTTTTAGGGCATGCAAGATATTGTCGATGATTTATTGAGAATTTCACTAGAATTGCAACACCATTATTCATGTTGTTAACTAAAGATGCTAACTTTGTATGGAATGTTGACTGTCAACAGTCTTTTTAGGTACTGAAAGAGGGATTATCTACTGCTCTAGTGCTAAGAGGACCAAATTGGTCCTTACCTTTTCACATTTGTACAGACGCTTTGGACACTGCACTAGGAGCAGTTTTGGGACAAAGGGAAGATAACTTTCCCTATGCCATTGACTTTGTTAGTAAAAATCTCTCTCCCACTAAATTAAATTATACGATTATTGAAAAATAATTGTTAGCAGCTATGCATGATATAGGAAGGTTTAGACATTATATTACCACATATGAGACATTTGTCCATACCAACCATTTTGTTGTTATATTTTTAATGAATAAACCTGTTACTAACAGTAGGACAACTAGATGGTTGTTTCTTCTCTAAGAATTCAATATAACTCTAATTGATAGGCATAGAAGAGACAACTTGGTAGCTGATTTCTTATTTTGTTTGAATCTAACGAAGGGAAGCATGCCAATGCTAGTTCCCGATGGATTCCCATATGAAGCTCTATTTTCCATTTCTACTATTACTCCTTGGTTCGTTGACGTCGCTAATTACCTGGTATCAGGAAAACTACCTCAAAACCTCTCAGCCCGAGAGAGGCACAATATAGTGCAGCACAATGCTAGTTACTCCTAGATCAAGGGAGATCTATTTTATACAACGCTGGACTTGATTATGAGGTGGTGTGTGCAGGAGGATGAAATGCACGATATATTAAGTGCCAGTCACAACGAGCCTTGTGGTGGCCATTTCACTGACAAAAGAATGGCATATAAAGTTTTCCATACTAGACACTATTGGCCAACCTTATTCAAATACGCCAAGAAGTTTGTTCTAAATTGTGATGCCTACTAAAGAATGGGGAGACCAGTTGCCTCCGATCAAATGCCTCTTCAACCACAAATTGCTATTGAACCGTTTGAGAAGTCGGCATTGGACTTCGTAGGGCCCATCTCCCCAATGTCAAACAAGAAGAAATATATTTTGGTATGCATTGATTACATCACCATGTGAGTGGAGGCCAAAGCATTGTATGTTGCCACTAAGAAGGCAATAGTAGAGTTTTTGTTTGAAGACATCTTTATAAGATTTCGAGTGCCTCGTGAAATTGTCATTGATCAAGGAACCCAATTTATGTCAAAATTGGTCAAGGCAGTCACGGAGCAATATCGAGTTAAGCACCATAAATCGACCCCCTACCACCCCCAGGCTAATGACAAGTGGAGTCCATGAACAAAGTGTTGGAATCTATCCTTACAAAAACAATTCAACTGCATCACAAAGATTGGGCCGAAAAGTTACCAGAAACACTTTGGGCTTACCAGATCACTTGGAGAAATGTGACCAAACACACACCTTATGAATTAGTTTATGGTAAACAAGTGCTCTTTCCCATTGAAGTCTAGGTTAAAACATTTAGAACTGTTGCTCAGTTGGCCATGAATTTAAATGAGGCTCAAGAACAGAGATTGATGCAATTGAACGAGCTTGATGAGATCCGACAAGATGCCTACCATAGAATTGCATTAGTACAAGACCAAAGAGCCCGATGCCACCACAAATTTATTAATAGGAAAATCTTCCATCCAGGTGACTCGGCCTTGTTATACGATAGTAAGTTTAATCATTTCAAAGGTAGATTTTTCACTAGATGGTTGGGATGGTATGAGGTAGATGGAGTCTTTAATAACGGTTCAATTTGTATTTGTACCATCGATGATGATAAGATTCATTTTGTAGTAAATGGCCATCAGCTTAAAGTTTATCATAAATCACTTTCACGTGATCAGTTTTTGTAGGAAGTTCGAGAGGATCCAGGATAATTGGAGCTCATTCATGTCAATAATCAGCCCCTTGCTAGTTCAGTTGATTAGTTTTAATTTATATATATATTATATATATATATATATATATATATATATATTATATATAATATATATATATATATATATATATATTATATATATATATATATATATATATATATATATATAATATATATAGATATATATATATATAATATAAACCAGTGGGCTATCACTTTTTATATCTACAGGAATTCCTCCTCACAGCCCATGTAGAATAAAGGAGGAATCCATCAAAAGGAAGCCCTCAGACTCTCTTAATATGAAGCTCTTGAGCATCGACTGATCCAGGCTCATAAATGAAATGGACCAGTATTAGTCTAGGGATTCCTTGCGCATAGAATTTTTCTTTTCTGTACTCAAGGAAATGATTACAGAAAGGAAACCTATGGAGTCTACTTGGGCAATTCAGACTCTCTAAATAAGAATGTCTCAAGCACTAACTACTTTAGGCTTGCTAAAATAATAAGGTAGTAGTAGTATATGGATTCTTTGGGTTGTGATTATTCTTTTCTAGGCCCAAAGGGATAAACTACAGAAAATAAGCCCCCTTGGAGCTCTCTTCTAGCCATTTCGAGTTCCCTAAAGAAGAAATTCCCCGAGAAGCTATCATTCCAGCCTGGTTAAAATCCATGGATTGATAAGTAGTCTCCTTCTCTACAATAATTGAGCAGTCTGACATTCAATCTGAAGGTTTCGAAATCAGCATAGACAGTCAATATCTTGTACTTTGTCCAGCATCAGTTGTTCGTTCATGAGGATCTCAGAATTTCATTCCACATATTGTTCAAGATAACCATGTTTCATGTTTTCATTGAAATATGATGTCTCATTTTCTATTGAATGTTTACGTTCTATGATCTGCCTAGAATGCAACTCATATTGCATATGGGGGTCCTAATATCTTGCCTAAAAATTGGGGCCTATAACCACACAGTACTATCATAATATGCACAAGAAATTTCTTGTATCATAAACAAAATCATCTTGTTTTTGTTAACATGCTTTGATGATTCAAGGTCTATCTTCATAAGTAGACAAGAAACGATCAGGGCTACCAACCCACTCTAAGTTAAGTACAAGTTCATGGCATCAGTACTTGATTCACCGAAGGTACAATATGACAATCCTCTAGAAACAAGGTAGTAGGCACATCATTATAGAAGGCGTGGCTTTAGCACATCAATTACACACTTCACACGAATCATTTAAATGGTAAAGGTAGCATCTGTATTTCGCTTAGGTTTAACAGGAAAGTAGTTAAAATGTTAATCACTGAAGGACACCTCTAAATCTATCCTATGATCACCATGATCATACATCCTATGAGCTCACCTGTCTATTCTTGATCTCGTAACCACTTATCCTCTAGCATGCTAATAAGACATCACCCCCACTGCCATGATCTATTCTTGCTATGATGAGTGCTCGCCTGCTTGACCATTGGTTCATGACACCCTCTCTCATCATGGTAAATATGTTCCATCTCATAGCCGAAATGCTCACATGCTCCATCCATGGATCACACACTGCAACCAATTTCCCACCCTCTAAACTAGTCGAAGATGGGATTATCACCGTCATGGAAATCGATCCCTTGTATCTGATCCATCATTGTGATGGTCATTCATGTGCCATTAACGTAGAGATTGAGGTGATCATCTGCATTCAATTGAAGAAAAAGGGGAGTTCAACAGAACATAGGCACAGTCTAGAATATGAACAATGTAAGGGAATTCTAGAGGAGAAAGGATGGATGATCTTTTTATGAAAGTTTCATGACTATGATGATCAAGTCACAATGGCATTTGCTCAAAGTTTTAATGGTGAGCATGCCCAAGTCGGTGACCTCAACTTCACCGTCACAGAAGAATCAGTGAGACAGGTTATTGGGTTACCAGCTGTTGGTGAGCAATTTTTCAAGGAAGGCCAGTTAGACATACCAAATTGCACCGTGTTCCTAAAACCAACCTACAAGTCAATTAGTTGGATCAATGGAGTGCTTTTTAACTACCTAGAGGACCAATGGCATCCACTCATGATAATGTTAGAACACTTTGTGACCTATGAGGGAAGGTTTCTTGTTCTATTCCTTTATCATATCAGGCTCATGGTTCATTTTGTTGAAGATAGGCCACTAAACATTCCTTATTTCCTAAGATCAAGCTTTCATAAAATGGAAAAGGGTTTACAGTCTCATGGTAAGAAGCCCGAAACTGCATTGTATCATCATATTTTAATTAAAATTTTACTATTTGTCGAGCTTAAGAAATGGAAGCAGTCGTGGGAGGACTTCCTCATTAAGGAATTCCCTAAATAGGAGACACAAATCAAGGGAAGGCAATGCATAGTGGGTCGCTCTTTAAAAATCGATGACACAATGACCCCATCTAAGTCTAAGTCCACACCTACCCATTCCCCTACCCCTAGTTCTAAACCCCCTCATACAACTACAGATAGTATAAAAGATGTCACAAGGAATGGTTTGGTGGAAATCCCATTGGGATCGCAACGAAAAAGGAAAAACTGTCAGGTAAAACCCACCCAGCCTGATCTAAGTCCCATGGTAGAGAGAAACGCTCTGGAATCTCTAGTAGAGCCCTCCTTCAAAACCAAAATCACCACCCCTAAGGCTAAACATCGACGCCCCCTGTTCCCCTACAACACTCCTCCAATTCCCGTAGCCAAAACCTCAATTAAAGGTCACCGTCAGACCGACATCATGGGTCCTACCTTGCCAACCAATGTTGAAGGCACTAGCCTTGCACATATTCCTATTTCGTCTTCCTGTGATGAAGATCCTCTGTAAGCATAAATACCCCTTGAGGAAGAGGCCACTGCTATGACTAAGGTTAAAATCCCTGACGATATTTCCTGAGATCTGGAGGCTTCGTCTCCCACTGGACCAACAGCAAGAAAAGACACTACAAAGGCTATTCTACATCAGTAATCTAAGAAACAGAGAGGAAATTCGTCGGGAGGCAGAAATCAATGACCCCAACTAAAGCCCCCACACTGGATGCTAAAGAAAATTTGAAGATCAGGCTTATTAAGCTACGAAAGACAATCACCAAGCTTAGAGAGCAAGCAAACAAATACAAGGTTTTATTTCATTTTGTGAAATATTAAATTAGCAAGTCAGGGACTCTAATATGAAACTGTATAACTAGAATGATGCATTGACAAGGAAAGATAAACACCTACTAAGATGGAAAGCAACCTGAAATAAGCTTGTCAAAAGATTGAATGCAAAGAGATTAGCACTTCAATTTCAAAAGTCTTCACCACATATCCGACAAGCGATTGAGGTATTAATAAAGACTGTTGGTCTCTAACCATAGTCTTCATTAGTTGAATGTAGTCTCCTTTTTATTGGATGCATGAGGGGATGCATCAAGATCGGCGTGGGAGGATGTTGATCCTCTGTTTTGTTCCTATTAATACCATCTTCAATCCCCATTTTGACCTCTTTTTGACACTATGCAACCTATTTCCTTTCTATTTTTCTACCCTATCATTATCCCAATCCCTATTTGAGGTAAACCTTTTTATTGTTACATTTGGAAATTTGTTAGTGGATTTAAGTAGATATAGGTAGTTGATTCCTAAAACTAACTAATTATTGTCATCAAGTGTAGACTTCTCAGCAAATATGTGCAGGAGGATAATGGAAAGAAGCAACTCGTGTACCTTGGATCCTTCCTACTATTCTCAAAAGTTATATTCAAATTCAGTACTCAAACAGTGCAATGGATAAGAAGTCGTGCCTTCTAGATGATGAGATGTCACCAGCCTTTCAAAGAATGCATTTGATACCAAGATCTTCGTTCTCTTTTCTCTGGTTGCAACATACATCAAGTTTGGTAATTGGTTATAGGTTTTTGGACCAATTCGTGGTAGTTGTTCGAACCTATTTGCTCTAGATAAATCAACTTGTTAAGACTGTTATAAATTACTATTGTTAGTTCAGTGTTTAACTGTAATTAAATGCCTATAAAGGAAAGGGATGTAATATGTCAACTTAGTGTTAAAAAAACTATGAAGTCCTTTGTTATGAATTATATAACTCATCTTTAATAATATCGAAATGGTTCTTCTCTCAGTTTGAGAGTAAGTGTTGATGGATTGCTAAAGATAGTCGATTGATTGCATTTGATATTTCTTCTTTACTGTAAGTTTATCTAGCTCCCACGTGTGGCCAGGACCCACCCATCTAGGTTGCTTTGTATATTACAAATAGAACCACTATTTGATTAGTCATGATTAGTTTTACTTGCATCACAAATTGGTTTGGCTTGAATGTATGTGAATTGAATTAATTTGATTGTTTAAAAGAGTGTATATGCATTAATGTTCTTTCATTCATTTGTTTCCATAATTCACAGTTGAACCTTGTGTGAACCTTGTCCTTATTTTAGAACAGAGCATGTCCACTATTGTATTGAGTTGTAATTAGTCTAGAAATGCCATATGATCACCTAATGAGAGAAACAGATTATCTATACATTGAGAATATTGTGATTGTTTTGATAAGTTAACTCTATTTGGTGAATTCAAACTAATTACGAATGAGATTTGTCTAGCTATCAAACTGCTCTTTGTTCCTTCAAGAACTGGAATGGATTGACTTTTTATTTAAATTATTTTACATGCAATTCCCCATAACAAAACGCTCATTGATTATTTTCAATCTAGTTTCAAGTTTTTTAGATTGAATATTGCTTTAATAAATGTTGGATGCCTTCTTACCAATTAGCCCTATTTCATTTGATGAATAGACTCTAGGATTGTAGAGCGGATTGAGTGGATTGCACACAGCATACCCATGAGTGAGTCGATGATTAGTTGATAACTTCGATTTCATTAGGTTTAATAGATACATGATTTCTCTATTTTGAGGGTTCATTTATTTCATTGAGTTTAGTAGATGAAGGATTTTCCCCTGTTTCATATGAACATTAATTTTATTATTTCTCTAGATAAACAATTTCCTTTTCTTTGTGAGGTGGTTGATTCGAGTTTTCAGGAGTCAAGTATCAATTAGATTTCAAGAAACTAAACATTGGCTCCAAATAAGGTCATTTACCAGTAAGGGTTGGTGTGGTTACAAAAGATTTTAGAGTATAGTTTCTTAAGGGTTGTTTGGTTGAATTGCTAGGTATTGAATAGCCTAAGGGTTTGAGTTGTTTTCCTCAAATCCAGACCTGTAGATTACTTAATTGCAACTATAATGATAAATTAGTAAGTGATAGAATAAAATAGAGTGATTGCTCCAGATTAGTACTTAACTTTCAAATATTTGTTAAGAGGATAACCAACCATTAGGTACAGATCGATTGTTTGATTAAGTTGCTATTAGCATAGATTTCTTGTCTGCTTAAGAATTGAATTGTTATAGACTGCTTAGTTCCTTCAGGAATAAATTTTGGTTTGTGTAGATTGTTTAAGGATTGAATGGTTATTGGTACATGTTTTTTTGTCTTCTTAAGGATTGAATCGCTATCATTATAGACTGCTTGTTGAGTGATGAATAAACCGTTATCGCAAATAGAAAGTTTGGTACCAACATATAGGAATTTGATTGAGTAAATTTTTGAGTGAGAAGAATTCCATTTTATCACTTGAGATTCATAGCTCAATCGTTTGTTAAGTTCAGATTTGAATGCTAGGGTTTGTAAACGCTTTTGAAATGTCTAGATTGAATTTGATTGTTGGGTATGTTTTTGACAGCTAATTGTTTGTAAGTGTTAGTGTGTTATTACTCCAAGAATCATTCTCAGGAAGTGTTAAAACTCTAATTTAAACCTAAACGAAGAAAGCACAAGGCAACTCATGTTTACGAACCACGAGGTGACAATTAATATTATAGAATTTAATCTAACAATTTAATCTCTCAACAGTGCATGAACTTTAGGATTCAAGATTATTTATTGCTTTTATTTTGTAGTAATGATCAAATTCAAGTTTTTCTCTCTACAGTTTTGTTGGAAATTGTTCATTTCCATGTGTTAATGTATGGCAATTCTATTCACTTACATTCGACTGTTCAACGAGCCATTTTTTTAACAAAACAAAATATATTTTTTATTATTTTACAGATACATATAAGGATAGGCTATACCTTGTAGCCTCCTGCAAGATCTCTATTACCTTATAAGTCTTTTTGGCCTACTGCATGCAACCTCAAAATTTATAAAAATATCTATAACTACTTTTATAAGGTGGGGCTCTGTATTTTTATATCTAAATCTTAGATTTTACAAATTACCCAAAAAAGTGGCAATACTATCTTAACTATAATTGCATGGTTGTTTCTATCCATGGGGCTATCCATACCTATTTCACTTGTATACTAATGACCACATTTATTAAAGAAACTTTAGTATTGTATAGGGACTCTCATTATTAGGCTCTCTTGAATTATGAACTAAAAATCACTGGAATTGCATAATCCATTGTTGGAGAAATGATTTTAAACATCTGAATGGATTTATTTTCTTCATTACAATCCAGGATCCCAGTTTTGAATGACATCTGCAAAATGTTTATGCACATGTACTACTAGTCGTCTTTTACTAAGAAAATTGTTGAGCGCTTGTTAAAACTTGATAATGGTTTTAGACTTATCTTAATGCCCACAGGAAAACATATTCATGTAACATATATCTTCTTTGAGGTCACTGAGTCTTCTAGATTTGAGTTCCTACATGTTTAATATTTATTTATTTATTTCCATCTTTATTGTTTAATGACTTTCCATTGTTTGAATTACAATATTATCACATAGCAAGATACCATACTAAGATACCACACAAAAGAATGTGAAAGTGCTCTGAAAGTATGTTTGAAGTATTCTATTTAAAGGAATACATTTGGACAATAAAATTGAACAATAATCATTTTAGTTATTTTAGTTGATTTGGTTAGAAATTAAATGATGGATGGTATTTTTTTGGGGTAGAATATTATTCTCTCTATATACTAGTTGAACCTACTAAATTTATGAACTGAATCAATTATCTCATTGCCACGACATTACCAATGAAGCATCCACATTTTCTTACAATTTCCCTTTCATCCCTCGAAATTTCATATTGGGTAGGTTTTCCTGTGTGAGAATGGTAAAGCCTGTAGAACACATCATTGACATTGTTACCACAGACTTGAGAACCAAATTGAGCTTAAGATGGAAAGAATTGATTCAAAATGAGGGTGTGAAAGGTAAGAAATGCTAAAGAGAGATAATGGAAAATGGAAATAAAGAAAGAAGGTGCTAGAAAAATTTTACGGGGCATAGGAGAGGAGTCTAGCTCAAAAATTCGTTGTGGCAAAATGAACTTCAATTGCGGCAAGGATATCGCAACCACAGAGGGACTTAATTAAAATAGAAATTTCACGCACAAAAAAATAGAGTAAACGAGAAAGGGTTGCGGTAAATTTACTCATGAATGTTTAAGGCCACATCGCAACATAACATACTCTTGATTATAATATAAAACGTAGGAAAATTCATTCACGTGATAAATGTAGGTTGTAGGTCCAAGTGAAAATAGAAAATCCTTACTGCCCAGCATTACAAATGACCTTTACATTGATATTTATCTCAACATACAAATTTTAACATTAATAAATGACAACAGATAATTAATACGCAACATGGGCGATTTTACATAATAATTGGTTTTATGATCTTGTAGGCACTGTGGAGTGTGAGAAACAGTCGCAGAGTAGATGTTTGCTCATATATATTTACCAAAATCTATTAAATGGCTTAAACTCTCTACTATGTTGCAGAATGGTCAACGTTGTACTTCTGCTCTGACTTCAGTCCTTTTGCCTACAAATAAAATTGCAATTGTGTAGTAGTTGACTACGCAAGCATGGTGTTTTTCAGTGCGTTTAAGGCTTTGGTTGGGATTAGTATTCCCAACACTCCCTGTTAATCACAACTACAACCTTTGAAAATTCCCAAACACTCTCTGAGATTTAAAAAAAATAAAAAATCATGTGTTAATGGCTTTGTGAAAATATCAGCAAATTTTTCATGTGACCTATAGTTCTGCAACACAATTTCATCATTGTTAATCAACTCTCTAATAAAGTGATATTTAGCATCAATATTCTTGGTCCTCTTGTGGAAAACAAAATTCTTTGATAATGCAATTTTTGATGTGTTGTCACAGAAAATAGTTGTCGTTCCCTCCTGGTCATGGCGAAGATCCCTCAACATCCTTCTCATCCAAACTACCTCACAGGTTGCTATTATTTTGGCAGCATATTTAACTTCTGTCGTTGACAATGATACTATTGGTTTCTTCTTGGATTCCCATGAAATGGCTCCGGAACTCAAATGAAAAACATATCCTGACGTGCTCTTTCTGTCATCGACACTTCTTGCCCAATCACTGCTAGTGTAACCAACCAGCCTGAAATCACTTGTTGCATTGTAAAAAATCCCATACTATTTTGTCCCATTGACATACCTTAGAATCATTTTCGTTGCTTTCCAATATTTCTCCTTGGGCGTCTCCATGAGCCTCGACACCAAACTCACTGCATACATCATATCCGGCCTAGTGGTGGTCCAATACATGAAGGTGCCTATCATACTTTTGTATAATTCAGATTGATATTGTTGTTGCAATATTCTTTGCTCAAATTCAACCTCATGATAGTTGGAATCCATGCGGGCTTACTGTTCTTCATATTAAACCTCTCTAAAATGTTTGCTACATACTTTGCTTGAGAGATAAAAATTCCATTTTCTGTTTGCTTCACTTCTATGCCCGAAAAATACCTTAACAACTCTAGGTCAATCATTTCAAATTCATTCTTCATGACTTGTTTGAAATTAGTGATGAGGAAATCATGATTTCCTGTAAAAATCAAATCATCTACATATAATACGAAAATAATAATGTTACCATTTCTCTCTTTGATGTAGAGAGTAGGCTCACTGTCACATTTATTGAAACCATTTTTTAACAAGTAGGCATCTATCCTGTTATACCATTCACGTGGTGCTTGCTTTAGCCCATAAAGAGATTTCCTCAACCCATACACTTTGTCTTCTTGTCCTTCTATCTCATAACCAGGAGGTTGCACAACATATACTTCCTCTTTCAGCAACCCATATAAGAACGCTGATTTTACGTCCATTTGATACACTTTCCATTTATGTTGTGCAACAATCTCCACAACTGTGCACACTTTCTCCATCCTCATGACTGGCGTGAATGTCTCCACATATTCTCTTCCATGTCACTGCTTGTATCTTTTCACAACTAGCCTTGCTTTGTGCCTTTCAATCTTACCATCAACATTGCTTTTGGTCTTATAGACCTATTTCACTCCAATGACTTCTTTTCCTTGCAGAAGGTTCACTAACTCCCATGTGTCATTCCTTTCTATTCCTTCAATTTCCTCCTCCATTTTCGCAACCCATTTTTTGTCTTTTATTACATCTTCAAAATGGATTGGGTCATCTACATGATAAAATAATGCAAATAAGGAATTCAAAATAGCATTATTATCAACTTCATCTTGCTGATAGATCTCATTTAAATTTCTTAATTTTGGTCTTCTTGTGTTTGTTGAAGATGGGCTTGACATGTCACTTGGTGTTGCACTTTGTGGCATGCTTGGAGAAGCACTTGCTTGACTGCCTAATGTTGTCCTATTATTTTTTGATGGTGTTCCTTTCTCCCTACTTTGTTGTGCTTGAATAGGTGTAGAAGGAGTCACTGTTGAGGAATTATTTGTTGTTATCAATTCCTCTTTGTCCTCATGTGGTGTACATGCTTTGACATTAATTGTCTTCTCTAAAATTCTGTCACATTATTCCTCTTCGATGAACTACACATATCTACTAATTATGAGCTTCTTGGTTAATGGATTTTAGAGTTTGTGTACCTTGCATTCATCCCTGTATCCAAGAAATATACAGTTCTCCCCCTTGTTGTCCAATTTCATCCTCAACTCGTCCGGGACATGTGTGTATGCCACACATCCAAAGACTCTCATGTGAGTGACACTATGCTTTATTCCACTCCATGCCTCTTCTGGAACCACGTTTCAGATGCTTTTGGTTGGACATCTATTCAAGATATATGTTGCACATGTGACATCTTTAGCGCAATAATCATTTGGAAAATTCTTTTCCTTCAACATACTCCTTGCCATTTCCATAATGGCCCTATTATTCCTTTCCACCACACCATTTTGCTGAGGTGTATACCTTGTTGTAAATTGCTTGTGAATTCCATGCTCCCTCCAAAATTGAAGGAAGTCACTTGAGATGTATTTGCCACCTCTGTTAGTCCTGAGGACTTTGATGTAGTGTCTAATTTTCTTCTCAACAAGATACTTGTACTAGCCAAAGCACTCAAACACTTCAGTTTTCTATTTGAGGAGATATACCCATGTCTTCCTTGTGTATTCATCTATGAAGGTCAATAGATAGTGGCTTCCACCAATTGATGGTGTCTGCAGTGGCCCACATGAATCTGGGTGCACAATCTCCAAAGGTGCCTTTGCCCTTACTGACTTTCCCCCTCAAAATGTCTCTCTATGTTGCTTTCCCAAGATGCATCCTTCACATAGGTTTTCTGGTTTCTCTATGAGTGGTAATCCTTTCACCATGCCTTTCTTATGCAGCGATGACAAAATCTCAAATGCCATAACTAATTTTCATCTTTAACCTCTGCTTGAAAGTTTACTTGTGTGGCAGCTACATATATTCTTCCATCCTCTTGTGTGTTTATTGATAGTTGTGCTTGTGCACCTTCTTCTTTCAATTATGATCTTAGATTTAGGGGAAATATTCTATTTTTTGTCATCTGTACCTTTGCAATCAGTTGTCTGCCTAGAGGCCTATCCAAAGTTGTTCATACATCATTCTTGAAAAAAACATTGTAGCCCTTTTGCATGAGCTGTCCAATGCTTATAAGGTCATGCTTCAGATCAGGGACAAAGTAAACATCTAGATGTACTTATTCTCCCCCTTATTAGTTAGGATAATAACTCTTTCTTTTCCCATGATAGAGACTTTGCTATCAATCCCCAATGTCACTTCAAATTTCACCCTTTCATCTAGATTGGAAAACATTCCTATGTTTCCCGACATGTGGTTGCTACACCCTGAATCTAGATACCATATATCACTTTGTTTTTCTTGTGCTACCTACAATCCAAAAACATGCTATCATGGTTTCGATTTTCTTTTGTGAAATTTACACTTGCTTTGTTACTAATGTCATATTGCTTCTTTCTACATTCATTTGCATGATGACCATGCTTCTTACAGTAATGCAATTGAACTTGAGATTGATCATACCTCTGACCTTGTGGTTGATTTTGACTTGGGAATTGACTTGGATTTTGATTGTTGCCCCTTCCACATGAGCTTGAAGGGATGATTCTTCCACCTCTGTGTGGGCTTCTTCCTCTTCTAGTATATGATCTTGCTCTGCCTCGACCTTGATGAAAGGAAACTTGTCTCTTAAAGGTATGCTACAATGAGGTGCTTGTTTCTCTACTCAGTCTATGTTCATGAGAAACTAGTGATGCATGAAGCTCATCCACTGAGAACTATGAGAGATCCTTTGTGTTTTCTATGGCCACAACAATGGAATCAAACCTTGCTGGAAAAATTCTCAAAACTTTCTCAACTATTCTCATTTCTTTAAGTGTCTCCCCATGAGACCAGATTTGAGAAACCAACCCAATTACATGTGTAAAAAATGAGTCTACATTCTTAGACTCTTTCATACAAAGTGTTTCAAAATCTCTTCTCAACATTTGTAGTTTTGTTGTCTTTACTTTTTCCATTCCTTGGTAGGCTATCTGGAGGGTGTTCCATGCTTCCTTGGACTTCATTACTGTTGCAACCCTTGGGAAGATACTTTCATGAAATGCCTATAAAATATAGAACAAGGCTTTTGAATCCTTCTTCCTGTTGTCCCTTAACAAATCTCTTTCTACTTGAGATAAGGCATTGTATGCTGCTACATCTGTTGGTTCTTGAAAACCATTTTCCACCAAATCCCAAATGTATTTAAAAGAAAACAGGGCCTTCATTGTAATAGCCCAATAATCATAATTTTTTCCATTCAACTTAGGTATCTAAGGATTAATCAAGCTCGTGCATGATGTTTCCATTTTTGAGTGTAAAAAAAAAGTTTTACCTGCTGGTAAAGTCGTTAAAAAATAATTTGGCCCAAAAAATTTTAACTACTAGTGAAAACAATTGGTTTTACACTAACAAAGTTTAACCTTTTCTAATACCATGTTAGAAAATTTTTATGGGGTAGAGAAGAGGAGTCTAGCTCAAAATTCGGTTGTAGAAAAGTCAACTGCAAGGATATCGCAACCACAGAGGGGCTTAATTAAAACATGAATTTTACGAACACCAAAATAGAGTAAACTAGAAAGGGTTATGGTAAATTTACTCATAAATTTTTAAGGCCACATCACAACATAACGGACTCTTGATTATAATATAAAACATAGTAAAATACATTCGTGTGATAAATGGAGGTTGCAGCTCCAAGTGAAAATACAAAATATTTACATTATATTTTTAGACGTTTTTGCACGCGCACTGTTGTTCCCTCTACGACCACCCCCTGCAATCCCTCCCCTTATCCATGGCTTTAGAGGGAGGCTATGAGCCTCCTTCCTCCCTCCCCCATGAGCTCCTAGCCTTCAAGCAACTAGTGGGTGACTGCAGCAAGAGCCCCATTTCGTCCTCCCAACAAAAGTTTGTCAAAAAGATGGAAACAATCCCAACCATCGCTCTCCCAACTGAAGAGCCCTGTCGTACTACCCTGCATATTATAGAAAGAGGACTCATTGGCTAGTTTTATAGGTTATGGCCATCACCAAGAGCCATAAAATCGTCGGTGCAACACAACTAGAGACTACTTGTCTGAGAAGGAATAAAATGTCATTTTGTCGGTAAGTGTTACTTCATTTTCATTTTTTATTGCATTGAAGATAGGAATCTCATTTTTAGAAACATGCCATATTTCATGGGACCTCAGGGCCTTTACCTGAATAAATGGACCCTAGACTTTGATCCAGCCCAAGATGTTCCCTCAGATGTTCATGTCTAGGTCCACCTCCCCCATTTACCCTTGCATTTTTGGAGCCTGAAGACTTTAGAAATCATTGGAAATACCCTTGGAAAGTACATTGACAGAGCAGACGGGAAGGGACAATACTCTTGTGCTAGAATCTGTGTTGAAGTAGATCTTGAAGTTCGGCTTCCAAAAGATATAAGACTAACAGTGGCAGATTGGTCTCATGGGAAGGAACTGGATTATGAACAACTACCTTTCAAGTGTAGGCACTACCATGGATATGAACACTTTACAATAAATTGTAAAAAGAAATTTGAAGAAGAATTAGAGAAAACAAAAGGAGACCAATGGACAACAATGCAAAAAACAACCTCATCAAAGCAGCACAACAAATACAGAGGGAAAGGGGCACAAGCTAGAAACAGTGAGCCATCGATAGAATTTCAACTGGAATGGGCATCACTCCCACAAACTGACCTACCTTCAAATTCCTTTGCAACTCTCAGCACATAGGAGCAAACCCCTATTACAGAAAGTGATGCAAAATAGCAGGAAAACCCCACACTAATTGAGGAAGGAAACATAGGGGCCTCTCCGATCCAAAATGACTCCACAGAAAGAGAAAACCTGCCATCCTCTTATGAAGAAATAATAAGAAAGAAGCCTTTGGAACTAACAGGATCATCGGAAGAGGAGACAAATGAAAGACCCTTGAAGAGGGTAGGGAGGAAATCCCTCAAGGAAGTAGGAGAAGAAGAAGAAGAGAGGCAAAAAATGGAAGGAAGTCAGTCCACTCTAGAAATGACCATCATTCAAAATACTAGAACATGGCCACCAAATGGAGGACTCTCCTCCACCACCCCAAATAAATAATGCATATAGTCTATTGGAACTGTAGAGGCTTCAGGAACCACATAAAGGTTGCAGATGTTAAAGGTCTCATGAAAATAGAAACCCCAGAGATCCTCATGCTCTAAGAGACAAAAATAGAAGGGGAACCCCTTCTTGAGCTAAGTATAATGACCTGGAAGACTAAACTTGGGACGACAGTAAGCACAAGGGGAACCTTAGGAGGACTTGCCACAGTTTGAATGGATGATCTATTCTAGTTGGAGAACTCCTTCGAGAATCAACATTGGATTTACATTGAACTCAAACACAAAGCAAGTAAGCTCACTCTAACCCTATTTAATTTTTATCTTCCTATGGTTTATGATGAGAAAAAAAGAGTGTTGGAAAACACTTATCAATTTGGTAGAATGCTACTCTCCCATGAACATTGTAATAGCAGGAGATATAAACATCATTCTTGACCCGAAAGAAAAAAGAGGGGGCAAAAATAGCAAAGATCCATTGCTACCCCTTATGGAGGACATAATTCAACAATGGGACCTTCTTGACCTTAAACCCAAAAATGGGAGATACACTTGGACCAACAATAGAACAGGGGTGGCTCACATCTCAGCCAGGCCTAACAAATTCCTAGTATAGATCACTCTTTTTATGGATAAGAGAATAGTATCAATGATAATCATACCAAATCTCACCTTAGACCATAAACCCATCCTCTTACAACTAGATGAGGAAGAAAACGGGGGTATATACCATTTTGTTTTAGTCCCTTGTGGATAGATCAGGAAGGGTTCATGGAAGTCATAGACAAGGCCTGGTTGACCATGGTCATCATGTCACCCAGTTACGTTTGGGAGCAAAAAATAAAAGCAACCAAAGTAGCTTTGAAAGAGTGGCTTTCATCCCAACACCCACACCACACACAGACAAGAAATTATCCAACAGTTAGCAGATCTACAGCTGGAGATGGAGGATAAAGACATAACCACACATGAATAGGAGAAAGAACAAGTAGCCCAACTTGCCTCTTTTAGCTCTTTCAGAAAATAAGAAGAATTCTTGAGGCTAAAGTCCAGAAGCCTATGGGTGAAAGCAGGTGTTTCGGGAATATTTAGTGTTTCTGTGAACGCCTAACCTTCTAGATCTAGTAGCTGATCTAGAAACAATAGTCGAAGAAATCTTAATTTTCCCTATAAGCAACAGATAAGATAAGGGAAAGAGAACCTACTTGTAACTTCTACTTGTTCCTTACCTCCCATGACCAATTTTATTGCTCCTTCCCACACTTAAATAATTGAAAAGTACTTGCACAACTTATAGAAATAAAAACCTGTCAAAGCATAATGATCTATTGTTCATAAATAGCACAGAATCGAAAGCATGATATACACATGAATTCATTTTACATAAACGAAAACATAAAGGAAAAATCTCGAAAGCTTTATTGATAAGAGGAAAGATTACAACCAATGCGAGTTCGATCCAGTGTCATCCTTCCATTCCAATCCTTCTTCACCTCATGAAAATCATAACATTCCAACAATATCACAATACTTTCACTCAATCCTAATCTCATACCACTAGCATCTCCTTACAACTCAATATTTTTCAGCCTCCTGATCTCTTAGATGAGTGATCTATTTATAGATTAGTGAAGGAGGTTGTGTCATCAATGATGATGATGAATACCTTTCTACTGTTGGAAATTAGTTCCATGAAAGAGGGGAAAGGATGATGTTTCCCAATTCTCTTTTTCATCCAAGGGCGAACTCAGAGGGGTAGGTGGAACTTAAGACACTTCTAGAGGCTTCCAATGGCTAAGGAATCTTCAAACCCTCACAGAAATTTGCCTAAGTTCACTCATCGCAGGCTAAAGTGGGACTAAGTACGATGCGTAACACTTATTCAGTGTAGTTCCTGCAATGCATTGTAGCCTGATAGAAGGCTTCCTGCGCTGATCTCCTTAGGGGCACTTTTTGGATGTTTTCTATGATGGAACTTCTTTGGGAGTAAGGCATTCTGATGACTAACTTCTTTAGGGCATGTAACAACTGTATTAGGGGTTGATGAGCCCTAATAACACCAACTTGTAAATTGGGGTAGATATGCCCAAATGAATCTGTAACAGTTGCCTCCTAAAGCATGAGGTCATAAATATCTATGCCGGGTGAAATGCTTTATCATGAGGATAGGAAGTTTCAAAACAGAAGGTGACTTCCATCAATTACGATTCAACACATCATGATAATTTGATTTTCTCATTAACTAGCTGAGGGAGGCATTCTGATGCTCAGCTAATAAAGTTTCATTACATGTACATAGATCAGATAGTCCTCTACAGATATGGACTCATGTTTCTACAGATATAGATTCATGATCAATGATTAGGATGACCATCTGTTTAATGCCTTTGTACATTTGATTTGGTACTCCTGAATATATCGCAGCTTGAATGGTTGGAACTAGATTCAAGATCTTCAATCTTGTTCAATCTTCACTCAATGTAAAAGTCTAACCATGTGAATAGATGTTTTGAGGTCGAACTTGGAGAGACATCATCTGATTACTAGCCAATGATGTAATTTGTTAACAGACGTGAGAGGGATCACCAATAATAATGATGACCCTCAAGGTACTGCAATACATTTCACATGGTGTGAATAGATGAGTTAATGTCGAACACCATACAAAGTCTTTCAGTCGAAGGCCATTGATGTCAACATGTTTCCGAAAGTGAGAAACTTGCCATTGATGTATGCAAGCTTCAAGGCATTGAAGGGGTGTTTCTAAGTTAGCTTCTTGGATGATGAGCTGATGTCAACAAGAAGTGACTCGTCATAGGAGGGCCTTGATGTTTCCCACATCTATGACATGAAACAAGGTAAATGACTTTTGGAGATGAGAATCGACTGACGACACAAGGTTCAGGAATGGCGGTCATGAAAAAGAAGGTTTACGATATTGCAACAGATGAAGTCTTAACTAGATGACTTCTCCTGAACATATCGGTGACACTGAGATGAATTCGTAGCGTTGACCCAAAACAAAAGGGATGGATGGTGTGATAGACTAACGGTGTGATAACCATCAAACAGAATGACCCAACCCAACTATGCACGAAGATGAAGTGGAATTGTCATGTTCAAGAGCAACTCGCTACCATAAAGTTTTCTCGATTTCTCCTATTTTCCCCAATCATTACTAACCAATACCTTTATTTTTATCAAGATTGAGGAGGATAACATACCTTGTTCTATAATTCACCCTTCGGGCAAACCCATCGTTATTTCATGTTTTAACGAGTCTAGCGACGGTGAAACTCGACCTTCTTTAGATGGACAAGTTTGTCACTATTCGATATTTTAACAAGTTTAACGACAAAGATAACTCAGTGCTTTTCACATTTAGAGAGTTTGAAAAGGGACGAAAAGAAGACTCTATAAGTTCTTTTTCGTAAAATAATCCCTCAAGTTTGAAAAAGCATAAAATAATACAAGAGAGATGTAATTTCCAATCCTTTAATGAGATGGAATAGACAAGTGCTCGACAATCTTTTCTTATTTATAGAGTCTGAAAAGAGTTTAAAGAGGACTCTATGGTTTCTTTTCATTTTTACAAATCTCGAAAAAGAAACAAAATCTTGCTTCATGGTCAAATATGCTCAATTCACCATTTAGTATATTGGATTATGCTTCCATTTGTTCATCCTACTCAAAAGTCCACCAAAGATGATTAAAAATACATGTTCATGGATAAAAATGAATAAAAAACCAACATTCACTTGATTTACATGTAAAAGTAAATATAAAAAACAAGTTTGGTAATTCATTTTAACCATTTCATTTTTACTGTTTGATTTGGAGCTCTGGAGCAGTTTTTTACCCCAAACATCACTAGTTGATTGCGAAGGATTATGTGGATCATTTCTCATGCCGTCAAGACCAAGTAGGAGTTATCCCAATGCTCTTTCATTCTATTCCATTCATTTTCAATTTTGAGCAAAAATTCTTAGTTTTTCAGGCCCCCAGGGTTTCATTTTTCATTTCTGGATCATCACACCCTTTCCTTGTCGAAAGGTGTGATGCATTCCATGCATCTAAAAGGCAGCCTACAATGCATAGCACTGTCTCTAAAGGGAGGGTGAGCTGGGCACAAAAACTAAAATTAAACAACTATTTTCTCCCGAATTTTTAACTTTTTCTTCCACAAGTTGGATCCTAATCTGTCTAATGGTTGTGTTTCAAACATTCATCAGATTAGAATGGTCATTGAGTGGAGAGAACAAGAATATGAAGGACAAGACATGATTGCCCTAAATAATCAGGGCACTGTTGATGCTTTAAGAAATTGTGGGCTGCTGAAATAATTTTGTTTATCCGGCATGAGACAAAAAATTGAATCGTTACAGTATCTTGTTCGTTCATGGGATCCTACTGATTAGGTTTTCAACAATAGGGGCAAAACAATCCCCTTTACCACCGAGGATATTTACTTTCTAATAGGACTATCGAGGTGGGGTGCCCCCATCTCATTATCAGGATTCACCTAGGGAGGTCAATTAGTGAGAGAGTATGTACGACAGTTCTACCGGGCAGGATCTCATCTTGGCAGAGATGGAAAGATCAAGATCTAATATGTTAATGATTTTCCATTGACAACAATCCTCTTCACCCTTACCAAATTGGCTGGCAGTGCATCGTTACATTTGGCTAACAGGTATTATATGCACTATGCCTTAGAATTCCTGGAACCAGAGGTATTTAACTGGTGTGAGGCAGTTATTTCATTGATGAAAGACTAGTTGACCAAGGTGAAGAATGGGAAGACCAAAAATTTTGGATATGGGTCTATATTGATTTCCTTCGCTTTGGAGAAAATCCCGCTTATGTAGCCACAACACATTTCTCTGGGAGTACCTGGACCTAGAGACCCACGGATGCAGAGGTGGGTAGATATTATGGCTAGGCATGCTGGCCAGTCATTGATCTCATTTTCCTCTGCTTTATTCAAGTGGTTCGACCATCAAGAGATGGCCTTCACGGAATGTCCATATGCTGGGATGGACTTTCGTGGTGATCTAGATTGAGGTTTTTACTTTTTTGTGTTTTTTGATTGTTACCAAGAGGAAATAAACTTGTATATGTATGTAGATGTTGGATCCGTTTGACCTGTGGTACGCTGACAGGAGGCAAATGCACTAGTTCAGAGAGTTGTTGGGACAGCAGTTCTTAAAGATTTGGACATAGCAGAGACCTTGGCTTAGCTACAGGATCACATAGACGATTTAACCCTCGGTATTCCAAATGTCCGGATTGAGGAGTTACCCATGAGATTGTAGCACCATACCATTGGTGTGCCGAGTCGTTGGATGAGACTCTTGCATATGATAGCACAATACGTGACCTGTTATCATCAGCAACACTAGTCTATTGGGATATCTTCTACATTGATTTTTCAGCTTATTGGGTCAGATGACCGATTTTGTCTTGGACACAAACTATTTGTAAAAACATATATACAGCTATATATTTGACTTTCAGAGTTTTATTGTGGTTAAGTGATGAAATCTTGTTCAAATGATGATGTGATTTGAAAATGATTTCTTTACATATGATGCAAATGTCTATTTAACACATAGTTTGCTAGAGATTCAATTAATGTGTTTAAATTTCTAGAAATATGTTGATATTGGATAAATTCGAAATGTCTTTCCAAAATTCTAACTCTAAGGAACCTGTGATGAATTGCTGGGTTTTGAATAGAATAGATTCTAGTAAGCTGTAGTACGACAAGTTGTGATTCTAGCCTAATGATGATTCAGCATATGCCAAGTGAAATAGCATCAGAGAGGAGTTTGATGCTATACTCAGTGATATTGTTTGTTGATTGTCCAACACATATCCCTTTGAAACTCACTAACTCACTGGTTGGAGCGAAAATCACCCATGTTGTAGAAGATAAATTATGTGTACTACCACTAGCTCCATCGGCATACCCAACAAATGGTTCTAAAAAGTTCAACATCTGCAACAAATGTGAAGGGGATTACCTAACCAAATTAAAAATCTAAAGAAAATTAGACACTCTAATGTGAATAAAGAATATACAGAGAGATTTTTACTACACTCAATTAAGCATAGTAACATTTAAGATATAACCCATTTCGAGGCTGTGCCAATGGAATCCCATCGTAATCTATTAACTCGTAGGCCCCTTTCAAAAACACACGTTTAACAATGTAAGGGCCCATCCATAATGGTTCAAACCTCCCTGCTCCCAATTTATCAGAATCCTGATCATAAAGCTAGACCAAGTCACTTTCTAAGAAGACACGAGGCTTGATATTTCTATCATATTGCACCTTGATGCGTTTCTTATGAGCTTCATTAACTAATGCGGCATCACGACGAGTTTCATTTAGATGGATTAATTCCAAGAAACATGCTTCTTCTTCAAAAGTATTCGATATCAAGTTGATTGCGAGTTTAAGGGATGAAATTTCGCATTGGATTGGTAAGATTGCTTCCAAACCATACACCAACTGAAAAGGCATAAATCCAGTCACATTCCTCACCGAGGACCGATATGCTCACAGAGCTAAGTACAGGATTGAATGCTAATTCCTTTTATGGACTAAAACCATTCTTTGGAACATGTGTTTAAGGATTTTGTTGATATCTTCAACTTGTCTGTTAGCTTGCAGATAGTATGGAGTAGAACTATCATGTGATAGTCCTAATTTGATAGTTAATTCGAGCATCATGTGATTGCGAAAATGTGACCCATGATCTGTAACTATAGCTTGTGGCACACCAACCCTGGAAACCACATGGTTAAAAAAAAGAGAGCAGTTGTTTCGCCACTATTTTTCAATGTAGGCATCAGCTCACCCATTTGGTAAGATAGTCAACAGCGACTATAATATACCCATGCCCCCTAGCCGAGGTGGGGTTACATTTCTAAAATCAATACCCCATTTTGTGAACGGGCCAATAGCAATGACTGGATGCAGTGGTGCAAGTGGTAATCTGGTTTTACGATAAAAAAAATCTGGCAAGCATGGCAGCTTCTGACAACAAGAATGCAATCTTTGAATATGGATGGCTAGAAGTATCCTGCTCGTAGAATTTTTTGTGCAATTGTGTAACCAGATAAATGCCCCTCACAAGCACCTAAATGACATTCATTCATAGTTTTCTTGGCCTCCTCGTGTGCAAGAAACCTACGTAAGACCGTATTGACACCACGATGATAAAGTGTATCACCAATGATCAGATAATCTTTGGCTTGGTATTGAGTACGTTGTTGTTCAGAGCGAGAGGTATTAGGCCGAAAATTCTGGGTCTAGAGATAGACCAGTATATCTCCATACCATGGCTCACTTGACAAAATCATAAACAAAGACTCATCTAAGGTTGATGCTTCTGATGTTAAATCATTGGAGGATGAGGGAAGATTGTAGAGTAGCTTAGCAAAGACGAGAGATTTCTTTGATTTAGATTTGATGAATTCCAAATCAAACTCCTACAGGATAACTATCTATTTAGAATACTTGCCCCCCAACAACTGACGTGACAAAATGAATGTCATAAGGTTGCAATCTAATACAATGTTAGTTTTGCAAAGGAGGATGTAATGATGAAATCTTTGTATGGCTTGAGCAGCTTCCAAGGCTAACTTTTCAAAATATGAATATTTCCTTTTTGTATCATTTTGATTACGGCTCAAATAATAAACAAGATGTTCAGTTCCATTTTCCTCTTGAACTAGACCCATATCAATGGTTGTATCTGCAGTGGCAAGATACATGTAAAAGTCTTTTTGATAGTTTGGGGCATACATTAATGATACTCTAACCAGTGAATCTTTGAGAGCATCAAAAGAAGCTTGCACAACTTGGTCCCAATGGAAGAGTACCCCTTTCTTCAATAGACGTGTATAACCTTTAGCTAATTCACAATAGTTTGGAATGAACCTCCTCAAAAAGTTTGCCTTCCCTTGAAGTCTCTATATCTGTAACAAATTGGAAGGTGGAGGCATGTCAAGAATTGTCTAAACCTTTATTCGATCAAGTAAAATTCCGTCTTTAAAAAATACGAATCTGAGAAATCGACCAAAGCCAACACAAAACACATATTTGTGCGGATTGAATCTTATCTTGTAGTGTCAAAATCGTAAAAATATTTCTCTTAGATGTTGCAGATGATCAATCTATTTTCACGAATGAGCAGGAAAATCATCAAGACAGGGTTGAACAATGTGTTTGATGTCATGGAAGGCATAATTCATTGCCCTCTTAAATGTAGCCCCTGCATTCTTCAAACCAAAAGGTAGCTTTCGATAAGAAAATGTGCCCCATGGACAAATAAAGGCAGTTTTTGATTGCTCCTATGGGCGGATATTGATTTTATTGTAGCCACAACATCCATTCATAAATGAAAGGATCTCACATCCAGCACATTCGTCAATAATCTGGTTGATAAAGGGTGTAGGATAATTGTCCTTTTGACATGCTTGGTTTACATCCCTATAATCGATGCACACTCAAATTGTCCCTTGTTTTTTCATCACTTGAACAATATTAGATACCCAATCAATAAGAGGTATAGGTAAAATGAAGCTATCATGAAAAAAAAATTCACCCGCTACTTTAATGGCAATGGATTTATTAGGATGAACTGGTCGAAGCTGTTATCTTACTGGTTTGACATCATGGTACATTTTAATCTCATGTTCAACATTGCTTGAGTGGATGCCCAGCGTCTCCTCATAAGACCATGCAAACACATCTTCATGTTTTCATTCTCTCCACTCAAGGATCATTCTGATCCAATGAATGTCTGAAACACAACCATCAGACAAATTAGGATCCAACTTGTGCAAAAAGAAGTTAAAAATTTGGGAGAAAATAGTTGTTTAATTTTAGTTTTTGTTCCCATCGCACCCCCTCTTTAGAGACTGTGCTATGCATTGAATGCAACCTTTTAGGTGCATGAAATGCATCACACTTTTCTATAGGCAATGGGTGAAATGATCTAAAAAATGCAAAATGAAACCCTAGGGGCCTGAAAAACTAAGAATTTTTTCTCAAAATTGAAGATCGGATTTCCCATCTAGGAGCTAAAGTTTTTTTTCAATTTTCATCCTTGATTGAATTGATTGTTGAATATGAATGATGTCTCATCTCTGAAACCAGCCTTCATCTCTTTAATTTGGCCCTATTTAGAATAGGATTGGCGAATGTTTTTATGTATTTGTTTTTTCATTTGCAATCCATTGTCAAAAAGTAGTGTTGATCGATTCTCGCATCGATAGAAAAGTGTCGTAAAATCCTCCTTCATAGATAGTTGATCGATCTATTTTGTGCATTTGCTTTGATTTTCATTCATAGTGTTGAAAAGCTTCATATCTTCAAAATTGAAAGTGTCGTACAAGTCTTCCTCCCTCCTTGAAAGAAGTGTCAGTGAATTGGCGACTCCACTGAGGAATGTTTTCCCTTTTTCCTAGCTATGTAGCTGATGAGCCCCGGAATTGGGTAACTTATTGGGCTCATTTTGCCTAATTATTCTTCGTTAATCGACCATTTTTCATAGTTTATGCAAGTTTTTTGAGTACATTTATGTTAGTTGAATGAATGAGGATAGTCACTTGACCAAGAAGGCTAACACGTTGTTAATGCAGATTTTTGGACAAATTTTGTACCAAGGCTAAGCAATTATGAGCGAAATGACAGCCAAGCATGAAAGAACAAGGGTGAGGATTCGTAGGAAGGGTGTCCATTGCATTAAATGGCCCCTTCCTCAAAATCTCCACCCTCAGCTCGGAGTTTACAGGCCACCGAAAAGGATTCCCAAGGGTAGCCAAGAAGTCTTGTGTAAAGTGGCTGATCACTGGCAGTTTGAGAAGCCAAGCCCCTTGAGTTAAGGAGGGCTATTGGAGACCCTCGTAGGCACAAATAGGAAGGCTTTCAACCTTCGTAGGTTACTTTTTGGACTATTGTATTTTGCACTATAGTGCTGCTATTTTCTCAGCTCATTTTCATAGCTGTTGTTGTATAACTTTCTTAAGACATGGTTATTTTTTAGTAATGCAAAGGAGATCTATTTGGCATCTGTTCTGAGTTCTTTTTAGGAGCTTGTGGCTCTTGGGGTTGGGCTGAACCCAAGTGCCATGGATTCCTTGTGTACTGTTATTCATTTTTCTATCTTTAAAAAGTAATTTCTGTTAAGTAGATTAGAAACTTGTTTGGTTACTTAGATCATAGTTGATGGTTAAAGGCTTTTTCATGTTCATATTTACTTGATAGGTTAATCATAGGGAATATCTTCAAAAAAAGGCTGCGAAGCACCTTGGATCTCACCTCCTCCTCAGTGGAATCATGCGCTGGGACCAAGGTAACCTTGCTGCCACCAAAATACTATCTTTGCTTCACCATGCAAGTATTAGTGTTGGATTCTTAGTTTCCGAACTTGGTATCTATTTTGTTTTCATGCTTAGGTTTATGATTGCTTAGTTGCATAGTTACTTCACCTGATTTTGTTGCAATTAGACTTCTGTTCCATTTCTTTGCCGTTATCTAGGTCAGAATAGGCTAACGTAGCTAGGTCTTCGATTCTCCAAGTCCTTGTTTGTTCTGTTTGAAAAATAACTTGGAGAGCACCTGTCATACTTCTCTATCTACCCATACTCCATCAGTCCCACCTGCTTCATCCTCTACTTTGGACCCTCGCTTTATACTTTCCATATTCATTCGTTTTGCCCTGATTCTCATATGTTTGTGTAGCCTTGCTCTATTCCTCCTTGAACAAATCCAACCATCCTCGCCACTCCTCAACTCCATCCACCAAGCCTTGGACCTCCTTACACCCTTATCACACCTCCATACCCACTCCTTCACCTTTTTCCTTCCATCAATCCTCCAAAATCCCATTTCTGAACATCTTGTAGAAAATTACAGAACATCCTGTAGAAATTCTAAAACATCCTGTATAACCCCTGCAGACTTCCTGTAGAAGCTCACGAAATCAATTTCTTCATAGGAAAACATTGTGAAACTCTCTGGAAGGGTGCTAGGGACCCCTTAGGCCCTCTCCAAACCTTCCCAACCTCCTGCAAGAATTTTCTCTTGTCGATCCACCTATGCACAGTTAAAAACAGTGAAAGCACATGCATGATAAATCCGACAACTTAGTCAAAAATACGGAAAGATGTTTTCCTCAGATAGAAGTAGATTAGAAACATGTATTTTACCTTCCTAGAAGTCAATGGCATCTCTTTCAGTAGCTTGCATCCTCTTTCTTGCATCACTAGGACTAGCTGGTAAAATTAGGGTTTGCTAGGGTTTGCATTACCTTTCAGCTTTTCAGTTTCTTTCTGCAAGTAGATTAGCTTCCTTGCAGTTAGTTTCCATCCATCAGTTAAAAAGCTTCTTCTCAGAGCTCATATAAGTTGGCTTCAGCCCCTAGCGGACTTGTGCTAGCTGAGCAAGTGATAGCTATGGGCAAGAGCTAGTACTTGTGCATACAACATCATCGCTTCCAAGTTTGTTACGAACTACCGAGTTGATAAAGGTAAAGAAGGAAGTCTCAGTAGTTGCAGCATTATTGCTGCAATACTGGAGCCCACCATATTTTTGGTGCCCTTTCCGGGGAAGCGTAAGAGTATTTTTGATTGCTGCTTTTCTTCTATTTTCTACCACAACCTTCTGCTCAGTAGTTTACGTCATTTCCATTTTGCAATTTCATTTCCGCAAAAATAGACTAGACATTTCTTGCATTCCTAGACTAGCATTTCAATTCTGCAAGCGTAGACTAGCATTTCAATTCTGCAAGTGTAGATTAGCATTTCAATTCCATAATTTCAATTCCAAAAGCGTAGCATAGCATTTCATTCCTGCAATTTCATTTCAGCAAAATAGATTAGTCCTTTCCTTCTTTCATTTCAATTCCACATTTTCCTTTCAGCAAGATAAGATTTTAGTTAGTTTCACTTCCATCTATTTCAGTTTTGTAGGTACAAGAAAAAAACAAAAGAATCCTCAAATCTTTCATTTCATGCCTTGTAGGAACAGAGACAACACCAGAAAATTCTTACCCGACACCCCCACCACATCACTGAGTCACCCTTCTCTCTTCTTTGGTGGTCGTGATCCAGAAGAACCTATAGGTGAACCTCCTTAGATATACGAAGATCCTATAACAGAACAAGAGAAAGAGAACATCCCTCTCGAGACCATGGCCAAACACAGAAATGGTATATAAGATGTGGAGAGAATAGAAGGTACCTTCCCATCTGAGAGACCAATGGAGATATGAAAATGAAAAACATAAGTCCCTCAGCCTTACCTTACTTCCATGGATTGACCATTGAAGACCCTGATACCTTCTTGTTTGAGTTTGTTCTCCTGTGTCGAACTTATGACTATGCCGAAGATGAGCAAAAGTTGAAACTCTTTCCTTCTACCCTTAAGGATGCAGCACTACGCTGGTTCATGGGGTTACCTGGAAACAGTATCACCACTTGGGCTCAGATGCAGCAAGCCTTTAACAACAAATACCGGGACTACTGTAGTTCAAAGGAAACAAAGGGAGAGATCTTTCGGATGACCATGGGAAACGATGAATCTTTAGAAGACTACGAGGAAAGATTCCAACTTAGTTATAAACGGGCCAGGTGCAAACTTGAACTTGAATCTCTGAAGCTGCTTCTACTCCGAGGAGTCCCTGAAGAACTTCTAGATACCCTTCATTTGCTAGTTGGAGGGGACATCTACCAACTACCTTATGAGGACATAAAGACTGTGTTTAGAAACCATTCTAGGGCAACCCGGAAAAGAGGTAAGGGGAATCCACTTTCAGCTAGTACCAACTTCTCCAAGCATGAGTTTGCTAATCAAATGGAAGACCTTAAAAGTGAGATGAGACAGACCATTGCCATGCAACTTGATACTTTGCGAATCCAACAAAAGAAAGAAGAAGCTGAGAGGGCTTTTTCCATTTTCTGTCCTATATGTACGAGGAAGCACCCTTAGAACGAGTGTCCATTGCACTCAGTAGAGGTATGTTTCATTTGTGAGGAGGACCACCCCACAAACCAATGCCCAACCTTTCCCAGATTTAAAGCCATGTACCAGGGGACGGAGGCAACCACTGAACCACACTACTTCCTCAACCAAAAGAGGCCGCATGGGCCCAGACCTTACCAACAGGGATGCAAGGGACCTCCCAAGCTTATTATAGCCCCAACCAATCTGCTCATATACCTTCTTGGGGTCCCCCTACTCATCCTTCCTGGTCTATACCTCCTCCGTGGTCTTATCCATCTCAATACCATACTCAACCTATTGCTCATTCATTTCACTCACATGTCCAGCCTCAGCCTCAGTGGAATGCACCTCAGTAGGGGTGGAGGCCCCAGTACAACTCTCTTCCCGCCATTTTGCCTCCACCACCTATTCAACCACAACTATTACCTCCTGCTCCTCCAAGACAACCCCAGATGCATGCCCAACCGAACCCGAACCCCAACAACAGATAGGCCCTACAGGTATACACTAGAGAGACAGCATGTCGTACCTATGTTATGGAGATCGAGGAGATCAACCTGCAATCTAGGAAAGTCCTTCCAAACTGCCAACTTCCTCCCCCAAAGGATGAGGAAGAAAAACAGGAAAGTGAACCCAAAGCCAATCCACCCTTTCTTGAGTGACTAATAGTAACCACGCAACCAAGCCCAGAGGAGACTGAACTTCTGGGAGAACTTAAGCAGTTGTGTGTGAAAATACCACTTCTCCAAGCCATAAAAGATGTACCAATATACAACAAATTGATCAAGGAGAAGTGTTTCAGGAACCCAAGCAGGTGCAATAGAGATGCCCAGACTATCAATGTCATAGGAAAACTGTCCGACCTAATGTTGGGGCAAGTAATCTGTCCAAAATATTTGGATCCTGGGAGTCATGTAGTTGATGTCCACATCAATGGAACCATAATCTCCCACACCTTGATTGATCTAGGGGCTACCATTAATGTGATGACCAGGGACACTATGCTTAAACTCAACCTTCAGAGTTCCTTGAGGAAGACCTCGACAGTGCTGCAGTTAGCAGACCGCTCCACCATTACTCCCGAAGGGATTGTGGAAGACGTCTTGGTCTGTGTTGACTCTTGGGAGTACCCTGCGGACTTCTTGGTCCTTCAGCCAAAGGAAAAACTCACTGGATACCCCTCATTTTGGGAAGGCCTTGGTTAGCTATTGCGGATGCTTACATCAGTTGTCAAGCCAGAAGCATGACCATCAAGAATGGGCCTATGTCTAAACAGCTAGTCCTCTATCCTCCTGCCAAACCTCTTCTAGAACATGACTTACCACTCTGGTTGGAAGAGGGAGATGAGGATGAGGTCTACTCTGCACCTTTGTGCACAGTAGAAGCCACCAGGGGAGGCCCTCAGACCGAGGATGACTTGATTGAGAATTTGATCCAAAACCCAACTCTCAGTGCACTGTCATCAGAGGAGTTGGTGGAGGATACCCAAGCCCGTGCTTTAGTGGATCTCTGTGTGACTGATCTGACCTCTCCTAGAGTTAAGAATGTGGAATTTGGCCCTGAGCAAACCTTAAAGATTAGCTCCTCGTTATCTCCCTCCTAGGAGAAGGAGTTGTTATTGAACAACCATTTGGATGTTTTTGCTTGGAGCTATAAGGAGATGAAAGGAGTCCACCCCTCGGTCTGTACCCATCACATTTACATTAAAGAGGATTGTAAACCAGTCAGGCAGCCTAAGGGGAGAATGAATCCAGCCCTTAAAGACATCGTCAAGGAAGAATTGCAAAAATTGTTTGATGCACGATTCGTCTACCCTATCTCTGATAATGAGTGGGTCTCACCTCTAGTGCTTGTACCTAAGAAAAATGGGAAGTGGTGAATCTATGTAGCTAACCAAGAACTTAACAAAGCCACCAAGAAGGACCATTTCCCGTTGCCTTTCATAGATCAAGTCTTGGATGGACTGGCAGGAAAGAAGTTCTTCTCTTTCCTAGATGGGTTCAACGGGTATAATTAGATCCAAATAAGCCCATAAGACCAAGATAAAACCACCTTCACTTTCCCATGGGGTACCTTTGCCTACCGAATCCTTCCCTTTGGGTTATGCAACACTCCTACCACATTCCAGGGAGTGGTATTGAGCATATTTGCTAAACTGGTTCATGATTCGGTGGAAATCTATATCGATGACTTTACTCCTTATGGGTCCAACTTCCAAGAAGCATTGACTAACCTGGGAAAAGTTTTAGCCAAGTGTATTGAGATGAACCTGTCCCTCAGTCCTGAAAAATGTGAATTCCTGATGACTGAAGGGACTGTGCTAGGTCATACTATTTCTCAGCAAGGATTATAGGTGGATCCTAACAAGATCGCTATCATCCGAAAGGTTCCACCCCCTCAGAAGGTCAGAGATGTTCAGAGTTTTCTAGGCTTGACAGGGTATTATAGAAGATTCATTAAAGATTTCAGTAAGCTAGCCTCACCATTGTTTAGCCTCTTAGGGAAAGATGTTGTGTTTAAATGGACGGACGACTGCCAAGGGGCTCTGGATGAATTGAAAGTTAATTTGGTATTTGCCCCAATCTTGAGAGGTCCAAACTGGGCCCTACCTTTCCAAATCCACACTGATGCCTCGAACAAAGCCATAGGGGCAGCCTTAGGACAAGTTGAGGAGAAATTGCCATATGCCATATACTTTGTCAACAAAACCTGTCTAAGGCAGAGATGAACTATACTGTAACCGAGAAAGAGTTCCTGACTGTAGTCCATTCCCTGAACAAGTTCAGACACTACATCACTGGTTATCAAAAATTCGTACACACTGATCATGTTGCGATTAGATATTTAATGAATAAAGCTAATGTAAATGCTCGTATCATTAGATTGTTACTTTTGTTGCAGCAATTTGATTTGACTATTATCGACAAGCCAAGTAAGGAAAATGTTGTTGCTAACTTCCTATCTAGATTGGATTTGCCTTCAGGTGAAGAAGGGATAGTGGATGACCAGATGCTGGATGAACACTTGTTTGCTATCTTAGTACTCTCTCCATGGTTTGCTGATATAGAAAATTACTTGGTCTCATCACAATTCCCTCTGCATCTATCCTCAGAGGACAAGAGCAGAATTGTGAGGAAGATTTCTCCATTCACTTGGATCGGGGGCAACCTGTTTAAACTTGGCCCAGATCAGATCTTGAGGCATTGTGTTAGGGAGGAGGAAGTATTTGACATCCTCCTAACCTGTCATGATGCGCCCTATGGAGGCCACTTTGCAGCAAAAAGGACTACCTTAAAAATTCACAGGCAGGCTACTATTGGCCTACTCTCCATCAAGATGTCAGAAGATACATCAGCTAGTGTGACCGATGTCAAAGGATGTGAAAACTGACTCCAAGGGATGAAATGCCCCTCCAACCTCTAGTGACCTTCGAGCCATTTGAGAAGTGGGGCATGGATTTTTTGGGTCCTATCAATCCTTCTTCAAAGAAAATGTCTTACATCATTGTGTGCACTGACTACCTGACAAAGTGGGTAGAAACAAACGCAATCAAGGCAGCGACAGAAGAAAAAGTGGCTGAGTTTTTAAGGGAAAATATCTTCTACAAGTTTGGCTACCCAAGAGAGTTAGTCACCGATCAAGGAAGCCAGTTCACCTCTAACTTGATTGAAGAACTGCTCGCTCATCACAAGATCAAGCACAGAACTTCCACCCCATATCATCCACAAGCAGATGGGCAGGTGGAAGTCCCTAGTAGAGCATTGGAAGAGATTTTGACTAAGGTGGTGAGCAGCAGTACAAAGGATTGGGCAGATCGCCTAGTTGAGGCCACCTGGGCCTACAACACCACCTGGAAAACTACAACAGGTTTCACACCTTACAAGCTGGTCTATGGGAAGAAAGCTTTGTTGTCCATAAAATTCGAGTACAACACATTAAGGGTGGCAGCTCAGTTGGAGTTGGATCTCAACCATGCTCAACGTGAAAGGTTACTATAGCTGAATGGATTAGATGAACAGACAATGCAGGCCCTCCTCCACTCAGAAGTAGTTCAACTCTAGAAGAAGATATGGCATGACTGACACCTTAATGAAAAGCAATTCCAGCCAGGAGATTGGGCACTGTTGTATGACTCAAGATACAAGTATTTCAAAGGGAAGCTGAGGACAGGATGTTTAGGACCATATGCAGTGGAGAAATGTAATGATAATGGTTCAGTCCTTATCAGGACCATTGATGAAGAAGCCATCCCCATGCTCGTCAATGGGCATCGATTGAAAATCTACAGGAAACCCCTTTTGAGGCAGGAGTTCATTGAAACTTTGGACAAATCAGTGTTGGTAGTGGAGCACGGCCCTGCCTCTATTCCACCCACACCTTGATCATCAAAAAAAAAAAACAGGAATAAAAAGATGCTTGGGTGAAAACCTCTCTGAGTCGCCCAAGGCAGATAGTGAGGGTGAAAACCTCATGGAGGCACCCCAGCTGTCTCTAGAGAAATAAATAAGTGTGGAATAAAAAGATCTTGGGGTGAAAACCTCTTTGAGGCGCCCAGGGCAGATAGCAAGGGTGAAAATCTCATTGAGGCGCCCTAGCTGTCTCATCAAAAAAAAAAAACAGGACTAATCTCTATGAAATAATTGCAGGTTGCAGGGAATACGTTGTAGGTAAGGAGGGTCGCACAAAGCAAGGATAGGAGTTTGTACCAGACTCCAGGACATCCCTTTAGACACTCCCTCCATGGCCACTCACCTCTCTTACGATTTGGTCGCATTTAGGTCAAGATTTGGCTTTCTACAGGAAGTCCTGAGCTTTCTACAGGAAGTTCCGGGCTTTTCTATAGGAAGTTTTGTATTTCTACAGGAAACATCCTGTAGAACTCTCGGATGAGCCAAATTCAATTTTGAAAGGGAATCTGATGGTTGGGATCAGTTTTTTAGGCCTGCAGCCACCCCTCTATTCAACCCAGCACCATATGGCACCCTGATCCCTCTATTTACACCTTTGTCATCCACCCGGTTGTGTGTTCCTGCATAGACATACCAGAAACCCTATTTTCCTCAGATTTACAGCAAGAAAAAAGGAAAAGCTCCAAGTGAAAGGTCAACCAACAAAGTCTCGTACACCCTACCTATCCAAGCTCCATCGAGACTCTTCATCAGCAAACATAGCCCTGCTCCTTTAGCCTACATCCCGGGAGGAGAAGCAGCTATAGGACATCCTATAGGAATCCTGTAGCAGCCAATCCCTCTGGAGCACATACTCTAGAGGCAAGGGCAACCAAAACCAACACAGGGAATGTGAAAAAGGCTCCTCCCAGACGTGAGAACATCCTCGGCAACGGAAATTGGACAGAACCTGTGCATGCAGCATTTACAACCAAAGGACTGGGTTCCAAAACCGTGCACACCGGATTAGCAAATGGAAGAATGAGTTCTATCACCCATGCACAAGGTAGCAGCAAGCGAGGCAGTGGTTCCAAGACCCGAGGTCTGCATAATGCATCCATGGCCCTACAGGTAAGTGTCTAACCTCACTCGTCAATTGCATAAACTGTATTTCAAAAAACTACATGCCTGTGAAAATGTTTGGATCGAACGAATTCGGTGGCTAGTCAACTGGCCACCCTCAGCTAGTTACACTGCTTCATGGGATCTAAACAAGATTAGTTACATTCAAACTCACCAATGAGCCGGGCAGCCGACACGTGTGGAGTGTCCAGTCGGGGAAAATTGGCAAACTGACAGTGGTGGCGGTGGGTAATGGCAGAGGGTAGGTAATGGCGGCCAGGGTCATGCAGAAAAATGATGGCCATGATGTTGGTTAATAGTTCGGTCCGGCCACCTCACCCCCTCGCCACGAATTGCGTTGTAGTTCAAAATGTTTTGCTGAAGACTCGCACACCCGGTGATTCATTTGCACTTGCAATGTCCTGGCCGGAGTGCTTGTTCACTGCTTCCACAATCTGTTAACCCATCGTCCCCCACCGATCTTTTCGACCTGTTTCAAAGTTCTCCTGCGTCCTGAGCTCGTTTAGAAGTGCAGTAACATCCTACAGAAGCCGGCAAGCATTCTACAGGAAGTATGGCACAACCTTCTGGAACAGAGAAACCTGAGCTTTCCTTCGTCAAATTTGGAGTTTCGAGAAAGGTAGGCTCGAAAACACTCTTCCATCCATGATATATTTTGAAAGGTGGTGAATTGAACTGTCTGGAGTAGGAGAATTAGAGGCAAGTCTGCCTGTAAGTCAAAAATAGCAGTGTGATTGTGTGTTGCGTGGAATTTCTCAGTCAGTTCTGCGTCGACATTCTCCTCCACAGTTCCTGTTAAAAAAACCTTCATGTAGAAAAAATAAAGCACTCTGAGGGCTAACCTGTGTGTGAAAAATTTGAATTTACACGTTTTTATGTATGTTGGTGATGAAAACTTAAGCCCTGTATCTTGTCTGTGGAAACCTAATTCTTCCTGTTATACACAGGCAGCCGAGTTTTGAGCAGCAAAAGCATTAGAACCAAGGAATTGGTGCACATAAAAAATTCTAACGCCGAGAGATCATTTCTTCAAGTTCAAAGGAGGAAACCATAAAACAATGATCCCTGTTTGCTCAGAGCATTAAAACAGAGCACTCTCACCATGCCAAGGGGGTTTATCAGGAAGGAACCCTCAAATTCCAGTAAATTGCATGAACATCCTGAGCTGGTGAACCTCTTCACCCGTGCCAATTGGATGACCTTCTGTGACAAAATCCAGGGCCATGATGATGAAATAACGGAGGAATTCCTAATGTCCCTACAACCTAAATCAAAGAAACAGGCCACAGTGAACTTCATAGGGTTGACCCTGCAGCTAACACCTGAACTCATTAGTTGGGTTACTGTTCTACCACTAGGGATACCTTGGAACAAAGAGGACAGGGCATTGGGGCAAAAAGCCAAGAAATAATTTTTCTCATGTGAGGAACGTTTTACAGAAGACAAGAATGGGGTAAGGAGGGCCAGCTTACATCCTCTTCATGAAATACATTACCTGTGAGGGGCGGTTCAGTATTGTTTACAACTATCATTTCCAGTTGCTGAGAGAACTGAGACATGGGTTAGACTTACCCCAAGAGCAGAAGTCGATCATTCCCTATTTTCTCCTGCAATCATTGATTGAATATGGCACAAAATTGAAGGAATGGACACCAGATCAGGTAGCCCATCATGGGCTCATCAAGCTTTTGGTAGAAGATGCCCTTCACTCCTACACTGTCCCACTCTCCTAAGAGATTTTTCGTAACATGTCCAGAGATGATGATATATGAATTCTGGCCGAGGAACTCACCTCATCCAATAGTGAAGAAGGAGAACACCTTGAAGATGGAGAGAATGCTAGTGGTAAAGAAACACAGGACAAACCACCATAGAAAGAACAAAAAGAGAAGCGAGAAAAAGGCCAAGTTGTTGAGCCTAAAATTGTGGGAGGACTAATGGCACAAACACCAAGGGAGAAATGACTGTAGAGTAGAGCAGAGAGGACTGAAAAAGCCCAAACAAAGGAGGGCACAACCAAGGAAACTAAACAAGAATTAAAAGGAATCATACATTCAGCCGAACAGGCCAAAACAGCTTCTACAGGAAGTCTGAAAACAACTTCTACAAGAAGTCTAGAAATAGCTTCTACACGAAATCCGAAAACAGCTTCTACAGGAAGCATAAAAATAGAGCAGAAAAAGGAGAAGTCTCCTAAGATTCTGGCCAGGGAGGCAGCAGCGGTGTTGGATACCTTAAGCACAACCCCAGAGAAAAAAGGGAAATGGAAAAGGGAGCCTTCTATGTATTTTAAGGCAAGAAGAAGCATGCGGATAAAAACTAGTAGATCCCAGCCACAATCAAAAGAGCCAATTAAGATTAAGGACACCACAATTGAACAAAAGGAAAGGTCCCCTCCAAAGGCATCCATCACCTATGAACGGGGAAGCTCGAAAATGTACACTTGGAGGGAAAGGATTAAAATGTTGGACACGAAGACCTTTCTACAGGATGCTGAGACAATTCTACAAGAAATGTTGGCTAGACTAAGGGAGACTAAGGAATTGGAAGAAAAGGCAGCTAAATCATCACAGGAGGGAGAAAAGACTGAGAAAATTGAGGAACCAAGTGCCCAGCCCAGCTTGGGCTCCTACTATAACCTATTGGAGGTCGGGAAGATAATTCCCCAAAAATTCACAGTGACACTTTTCTTTGCACTAGAAGAAGAGAGAGTGAGGACCCACACTTGGATGAAAATCGCCAAGTCGAAGGGTGTGGCAGATATAGGTCCCTTGGAAGAGTAACTCAAAGGGGCAAGAAGGGAATTGGCTATGGTACGGCATGTGGAAAGCATCCAACGGGCCAAACTACAGGAAGAAAATGAGCTTCTTAAACAGCAGCTATAGTTACAAGGACACTTTAAGGAAGACAGGCCCCACACCTTGGGAGAACAGCAGCAACAGGAGGAGCCCACAACAGACAAGGAGACCCCTTATGAACAGTAGGGAAAAGATGGGTTGTAGGCTGAGATTGAGGCACTAACTAGACAGTTACAGGAAAAGGAATTGCAAGCAACCCAAGAGATACAGTTTCTAAAGCAACATATCCAAGAAAAGGAAGCCCAACTGGCCTCCATGGCTAGCTGGCCAGTGGAGGCAATACATTGTAGGCAACCTACCAAATCATATGCCTTATACCTTAAGAAGCAATGGTTGCAATTCCAGATTAACACCTTGGCCTAAAGGGGCATTACTCCATTTCAAAACTACTAACAATTCATGGCATTATGTGACAATAGCTCACCAGAGGACAAGGCCAAATTATCAGAGTTTTACCTACAGAACTTGGCCCTTCCCAACATGAACTTGTGGGACCCCAACACTGTGGTAGGGGACGTGCAACTTATGGCTATGGCCTTTTGGATAAATCATGAAGAAAAGAGAGCAGCAGAGGTCCGAAATGTTATGGATAGGGACTTGACGGAACCACTAATGATCAGAGCAGAGCCAGAGGATCCCTCAGCATTGATATACACCCACCAGCACTTGGCAAATAACTCTGAGGCCCTACCAGATTACATTGCCTAACAAGCTCAAGCCATAGCCCATTTTGAGGACATGGAGAAGCTGTTGGGGGATAACTGTGTTCATGCTTACACCCAGAGGTGGAGTACACTACCCCACAGCCTAAAAGTTAGAGAATACCACTCCCCAACGAGGATGAGAGAGGCCTTCCCAAGAGTACCCCTCTACAAACAGTCCATGCAGAATCTCCAGGCCAACTCGATCGACCTAAAATTCAGTCCTCCCTTGCTTTTGCGATTGTTGGAGGGAGTCAAAGAAGAGGAGGAACACAGGCAGTGGGAAGAAGTGGAAAGGAAAGTAGGATTTCATGACCATGGAGAAGATATCACCTCAAAGGCCTAGAATGTGAGAGAGGCGATCAAGGCTATCAAGGATGATGAGCTGGATTAGTTGCTCGAGGATGAGCAACCCATTTAGCAGGGGGGTGATGATGAGCCCCGGAATTGGGTAACTTATTGGGCTCATTTTGCCTAATTTTTCTTCTCTAATCCACCATTTTTCATAGTTTATGCATGTTTTTTGAGTACATTTATGTTAGTTGAATGAATAAGGATAGTCACTTGACCAAGAAGGCTAACACATTGTTAATGCGGATGTTTGGACAAATTTTGGACCAAGGCTAAGCAATTATGAGCCAAATGACAGCCAAGCATGAAGGAACAAGGGTGCAGATTTGTAGGAAGGGTGTCCCTTGCATTAAATGGCCCCTTCCACGAAATCTCCACAATCATCTCGTAGTTTATAGGCCACCAAAAAGGATTCCCAAGGGCAGCCGAGCAGTCTTCTGTAAAGTGGCTGATCACTGGCAGTTTGAGCAGCCGAGCCCCTTGATTTAAGGAGGGTTGTTGGAGACCCTTGTAGGCATAAATAGAAAGGCTTCCAGCCTTCGTAGGTTACTTTTTGGACTGTTGTATTTTGGACTATAGTGCTGCTATTTTCTCAGCTCATTTTCGTAGCTGCTGTTGTATAACTTTCTTGAGACGTGGTTATTTTTTAGTAATGGAAAGCAGATCTATTTGGCATCAGTTCTAAGTTCTTTTTAGTAGCCTGTAGCTCTTGGGGTTGGGCCCAACCCAAGTGCCAAGGCTTCCTTGTGTACTATTATTCGTTTTTCTGTCTTTACAAAGTAATTTATGTTAAGTAAATTAGAATCTTATTTGGTTACTTAGATCATAATTGATGGTTAAAGGCTTTTTCATGTTCATATTTACTTGATAGGCTAATCATAGGGAATATCTTCAGAAAAAGGCTACCAAGCACCTTGGATCTCACCTCCCCCTTAGTGGAATCATCAGCTAGGACCAAGGTGACCTTGTTGCCACCAAAAAAACTGTCTGTGCTTCACCATGCAAGTATTAGTGTTGAAATCTTAGTTGCCAAACTTGGTATCAGTTTTTTTTGCATGCTTAGGTTTATGATTGCTTAGTTTCATAGTTATTTCACCTGATTTTGTTGCAATTAGACTTTTGTTCCATTTCTTTGCTGTTATCTAGCCCAAAATAGACTAACGTAGCTAGGTCTTCGATTCTCCAAGTCCTTGTTTGTTTCGTTTGAAAAATAACTTGCAGAGAACCTGTCATACTTCTCTATCTGCCCATAATCCATCAATCCCACCTGCTTCATCCTCTACTTTGGACCCTCGCCTTACACTTGCCATATTCATTCGCTTTGCCCTGATTCTCATATGTTTCTGCAACCTTGCTCTATTCCTCCTTGAACAAATCCAACCATCCTCGCCACTCCTCAACTCCATCCACCAAGCCCTGGACCTCCTTACACCCTTATCTCACCTCCATACCCTCTCCTTCACCTTTTTCCCTCCACCAACCCTCCAAAATCCCATTTCTGAACATCCTGTAGAAACTTATAGAACATCCCGTAGAAATTCAAGAACATCCTGTAGAACCCCTACAGACTTCCTATAGAAGCTCACGAAAGCGGTTTCTTGATAGCCAAACTCTGTGAAACTCTTTGGAAGGGTGTTAGGGACCCCTTAGGACCTCTCCGAACCTTCCCAACCTCCTGCAAGCATTTTCTCTCGCCGATCCACCTATGCACAGTAAAAAACGGTGAAAGCACATGCATGATAAATCTGACAATTTAGTCAAAAATACAGAAAGATGTTTTCCTCAGATAGAAGTAGATTAGACACATGTATTTTACCTTCCTAGAAGTCAAGGGCATCTCTTTTAGTAGCTTGCATCCTCTTTCTTGCATCAGTAGGATTAGCTGGTAAAATTAGGGTTTGCTAGGGTTTGCATTACCTTTCAGCTTTTCAGTTTCTTTCTGCAAGTAGATTAGCTTCCTTTGAGTTAGCTTCCATCCATCAGTTAAAAAGATTCTTCTCAGAGCTAATAGAAGTTGGCTTAAACCCCTAGCGGACTTGTGCCAGCTAGCCAAGTGAGAACTGCAGCAAGAGCTAGTACTTGTGCATATAGGACTGTCGCTTCCAAGTTTGTTACGAACTACCAAGTTGATAAAAGTAAAGAAGGGAGTCCCAGGAGTTGCATGATTATTGCTACAATACTGGAGCCCATCAGTAGCCCCTTAGAACATTCCAATACGCTGCACTTACTGTCATTTATTGAATTCCAATCCATATTCATTGAAAATTGAATCAAACTTGAGCCAAAAACACCTTCAGAATCGCTCACTGTAATGAATGCACTGTCTCTAACTGATGTCTGTGATGCATTGCACTTCCCGTATGGATATAGTGTTATGCATCGCACTGTCTATCACCACAGCCTGCGCTGATCTCTTGAAGATCAGTTTTCCCATCTAGGAGCCGAAGTTTTTGTCATTTTTCATCCTTGATTGAATTGCTTGTTGAATATGAATGATGTCTCATCTCTGAAACCAGCCTTCATCTCTTTAATTTTGCCCTATTTAGACTAGGATTGGTGAATGTTTTTATGTATTTGTTTTTTCATTTGCAATCCATTTTCAAAAAGTAGTTTTGATCGAATGTCGCGTCGATATAAGTGTCGTAAAATGCCCATTTTCTTCGAAAAGCGAAGTGTCAAAAAATCCTCCTTCAAAGATAGTCAATCAAACTATTTTGTGCATTTGATTTGATTTTCATTCAAAGTGTCGAAAAGCTTCTTCAAAATTGAAAGTGTCATACAAGTCTTCCTCCCTCCTTAAAAGAAGTGTTGCAATCACCATTTTTATGAAAAAGTTCTGAATCATTTGTGCATTAGTTTTTCTTATTGCATCATTCATATTAAGAGGAACTGAAAAGAAATACATGCATTTTCATTTTAGAGTTCTAGTTTGTGTGCTCAAAGGAATGGTTTAGGGAATTGCATTAGTTTGTGCTCTTTGTTGTTTCTTCAAAAAGTACTTCCATTCTCTCTCCCTCATAGTTAAGATTTTCATTGTTGAAATCAAACAAAAAGAGTGCTTATCATTCTAGTTGAATTCTTAGGAATTTCATAACATATTTTGTAGTGAAACTTCAAAGGAAAATCTCTAAGCAAGATCAACATAAAATAAACATCATTGATCTAACAACACTTTGGAACTTAATGAAAAACATCTAGAGGCCTAGGCTACAAACATGTTCTGGTGTCTTTAAACCTAGTGGCTATCGTTTTCACTGAAGGTTGGGTGATTCCTCCTCTTTGATCTGATAAGTGCTAGTACGAACTTGTGCTCCCTGTACTATCACGTATATATTGGGAGACACCAATAGGTTGAAATCCTTTATCCCTAGCAAGCCGAGTCTACCACCTTACCAATCACAATGCATTAAACACAGCATTCGGGAACTGTCGTACATAAAGTCCTTGGTAATTTCTCTTTCATTTATCACCAAGGTGTATATTGTAGTTTTGTGATTTGTCTGGTACACCCTATTGTCTAGAGTCTCTAGAGTAGTCTCTTTCATTCCTTTTTGACTCTTTAAAAGTAAAAGTATCATCTGAGCACTTGTCCTTTTAGGCTCATTAAAAATCGAAAGCGACAAGCGTAATCTTTTGCTTTTTCTCGACTCTTCAAAACTAAAAAATTGAAGTTGTGTTCCAAGTGTCGTAAAATTAATTGACCAGGAATAACATCCTTGTTCCTTAGTTGAGTTTAATTTGATAAAGTAATCTGTAATCATGGAGGAAAGCCAACCCAAACCCCGTCATTCATGGACAATAGAAAGTCAACCACCTTTGCCTCCCGAAGCGACACCAATTCGGACAAAGTTGTCTCGTTTAACGGAGTCTAGTACATCAAGAACTCCTATTTCTTCATCTAGGTTGTTTGAAACATTTGTTTCAACAACTTCAGAGACTCCAGTTACTCCAATTATTTCTAGTACACCCATTCCTAAAGCAAAAGTTTCACAGTTACCTGAGGACATTAGCATTGATCCTAGTGTAGCAGCAACCGAGGTTGTCCAACAACAAGTTGATACTCAATTTGAAATTGATCAACCAGAAAGTACATCTGAACCTGAAACAACTCCACCAGGAGTTGGTCTAGAATCTATCCCAGTTCAAATAGAAGTTACATCTAAACTGGAAGTTTTTCAAGAACCTCCCTTTGAAATTGTTATTCATTTACCTGAACATCTGGACTTCGAATTTCAACACTCAGAATTTACTACCCCTTTGACATCAGTCACTGTTGAAACTACACTTTCACCAACCCTAGAAATCTTTTACGGACCTGACGGTCAACCTCTTCCACCATATTTGATTGGCATACAAGAGATAGTCGAGGATTCCACACCTGGAACCCCATTTCATTTTGGAACTGGGATTAATGTTTATCCTGCTACTTCTAATTACTTTGCTTCATCTGATCCTGCTCCTTTGCAAGTTCCCATCGAATCTTTAGGACAACTTTTGGGCCAACCATCAACATCCAAGACTGTGTGTTTTGATGCAGCTACAGCAGAATCTTCTGTTGTAACACCTTCGATGTTTTCTTCTACACTTCAGTCACACCTATATGGTGAATCATCCATCCCTGTTGGTTACCAATCATTTCCTGGAACCCACTTAGGGGTTGCTTTTGCACCATGGTTAACACCAATAAACTTGTCCAGAATTTTATCTGGTTTTTCTCAAATCGAAAGTCAACAGCTTGATCTTACACATCAGTATCAGACTGGGCAGTCTAGTCATCAAAGACCTGTATATCCATTAAATACTGGATTACCACCATATGGAGGGTAATATGCTTATTCACCATACCCTCCCTACTTCGGGGGACAGCCATATGGTAATTTCCCATAATATTTGAGTCAACCTAGAATTAGAGTTTGTCAATGGAAACCACTAATGCCAACCCAACCAAGACTTGTGTATCCAGCACAACCAATGCAGACTGTGTCGAATATTCCTACTACACCTATTGTTACTATTGTGCCTTAGTCACAAGCTCAATCTATTGTATCTCAACCGGTACAAACTGATCCCTCTTCCTTGCAACCACAAGTTTCAAGTCAAGAGGTTCAAGTTTCTCAAGTTGTTATACAACAACCACTTGTTTGTAGAGCCCAACAACAACCTTAGGTTAGTATACCTTTATCTAGAATTACCCAGGCTTACCATAGTATAGTTGATCCACAACTTGTCAACCCTTCATTACTGGGCGGCAACAGTTGGTTCAACAACCACGGTTGCTGCAATTCCAACAACCCCAATTCCAATAGTCCCAACCCCAGTTTGGACTTGGTTCACAAGCTCAAACCGGTTTTGGTCAATATCAAGCTTACGAAGGACTTGGCCAATAAGTCTTTGCAGGTTATGGACAACCACAATTCCAATCTGATTATCAACAACCACCTTATACTGGTTTCGTCCAACAACCATACCAAGGTTACCAAATGCAGATGCCCTATGCTAGTATGTAATGACCTATGGCACAGGCAATTCCATCATATCCTGGGTATGCTCAACCGGACTTGAATCGACAGTTGTTATTCCTAGCAACTTTAGAATTACCAGATTTGAACCGGCTCACTAATGATCCAATTACATATGCACCTTCGTGGTCGGTGATTCCACATAAGTTACCATCTGATATTCTGAAGTTTAATGGAAATCCTGGAGAAGACCCATTGAATCATGTTATGACCTTTCATCTATGGTGTTCATCCAATACTTTGAATGATGATTCGATAAGACTTTGTCTTTTCCAAAGAATGCTTACTGGTCTAGCTGCTAAATCGTATATTGAATTACCAAGTGCTTCTTTCGATAACTTCACCATTTTAGCCACCATCTTTCTGACCCACTTACAGTTAACTATCAAATACAAAACTAGAACGGAACCCTTGACCAAATTTAAATAGACTACCTCCACCCATATATCAGATCATATTCATGAATGGCAGCATCATCATCGAATGGTTAAGATGTATGTGCCTGATAAGCTTTTAGCTGAGTGGTTCATAAAGTCCTTGTTTCCATCTATCACCAAGGATGTGGCAATGGGAGGAGTTGTCACAGAAGAGCAGGTCATCACTCATGCCGAATATTTGGATTTGATTTACACACAATCTGGCACGCTCTATGATAAAATTCCCGATGCACCTAGACCAGCCTTCACTGTTCCACTACCTCCAAAATCAAGTAGGGAATCTCATGTTGGTGACAGTGTGATCGGTTCTTCAAGCACACATATGCCAAGAGGACCATTTTTTCAAAATCTTGCTATTTCCAATCAACCTGCAAATACATCAGAAAATGCTCTTGCCTTGGAGATTAATGTCGTGTCATCTAACAAAGGCAAAAATCCAAAGCAACTAGGAGGTAAGAAAAGGGTAAAAAGAAGAAACAGGAAAATTCCACTCCTGAGAAATCATTTTAATCCCCTACTACGGCTAGGAAACCTCGTTATCCATGTTTGATATGTAATGACAAGAATTATACAAGAGATTGTCCACATTGCTCTGACATCTCTAAACTTCTGAATACTTCAAATACCTCAACAGTGTTCCCAGATCTGTTTCCAACCCTAGAAACACATTCGGTTGCAACTGATAATGCTTCAACATCCAAAGTACTCATGTTATCTATCAAAAATCCACAAAATGATGTTTTAGTGTCAACAAAGAATAAAGATTATGGAAATCCATGATCGTCGAATAACTAGGCTACTGATCAGCATAGTACTTCGACCTCGACTTCACCAGAAGTTGTTCCACCAATTGTACCTCAATTGATGATAAAGCCACCAAAGGGAGTTGTACACAAATTGACATTCAATCCTCATTCTCGAGCAGCTGAAAACTCAATCACCTTCCGCTATGTTGACACTTGAGGTGTTGCAAACCTGTCCCTCCTAGAAAAAAGCTTTCCTATCTACAATAGGTGGAATAGATCCTACATATTCAAATCTTGTGGGTTGTAATCATGAGGGATATGCACCATAGTTACCGCCACAATTAGCTTTCCTAATACAAGTAAAATCTCTCAACAAAAATGTTCATCGAACTATTATTGATGAGGGGGCATCTACTTGCATTATGTCCATGAGCTGCTGGAAAACTCTTGGTTCACTTCCCTTGTCATGATCACCGAATACATTGAAAGCATTCGATGGAAGTACACTCCATATGGGATTTTGAGTAACTTACAAATCAAACTAGGGGGTAAAACAGTGAATGTTGAAGTTGAGGTAGTTGACAGACTCCTTGATTACAATATTTTACTAGGAAGGCCTTGGGTATATGCTATGGCTGTTGTTGTTTCCACATACTTTCGAATGATTTCATTTCCCTTCAAAGGTGGAATCACAGTCATTGATTAACCAGCCTTATTTTCCAATAGTTCACAGGCTACAGGAAGCATTCCATTGATACACGGAAACTCACTATCACTTCAGAATGTTGGAGTAGGTCTCCTTAAAGATACTTCCCTCATGCTCACTTTTACCCTCCTGTCACCATTTGGTTTGCAGAAGTGGCAAGAGTGGAGACCTGCAACATGATTTCTTCTACATCATCTGATTATAAGAAGATTTCCCTCTACTTTGAAAGTGATGGTCATGGTGAGTTAATGCTGCCAAGCCCCATCAAATCAACATATAAATCAATATTTTGGGCTTCTGCAGCAAACCCTAATCGAAACTCAACAATTACATGGGTAGATAGGTCATTAGAATATGGTACCTCTTCAGATCCTTTTTCATGTATACATTATACGGATGAAGGAATCATCCAATCATTGATGATAGGAGAGACATCGTGGGAAGATTATCATCATCATTCCCACCTTCGAGATCACAATGAAGATTATTCAAATGAACTCTATCACCCATCGATCATTGATCTCTTGTCAAATTCTCTAAATACTGTAGATTCTGAGCATAATTTGTCTAGCATAGAAGAAACGATTTCTATAAACATTTCAACCAAGCCTAACATTGTCGAAAACATTCATGTTGACAAATCTTTTTCTCCATTGGAACTAGATAATTACTCTTCTCTTTTTGGTGAATTTCGAGATGTGTTTTCATGATCTTATGAGGAGATGTCAGGCATCAACTCAAGCATTGTTGAACATGGGAAAAAATATACCCTGATGTCAAACTGACTCAAGCATTATTGAACATGGGATTAAAACCTACCATGATGTCAAACCAGTACGACAATGGCTTCGACCGGTTCATCTGGAGAAAGCCGCGGCCATTAAAGCAGAGGTTGAAAAATTTTTCCATGCTAGCTTCATTTTCCCTATACCTCTTACTGATTGGGTATCTAATGTTGCTCCAATGATGAAAGGCAAGGGACAATTTGAGTGTGCATCGATTATGGGGATGTAAACCAAGCATGTCCAAAAGACAATTATCCTACAACCTTTATCAACGAGATTATTAACGGATGTGTCGGATGTGAGATCTTTTCATTTATGGATGGATTTTATGCTACAATCAAATCAATATCCACCCACACGAGCAATCAAAAATTACCTTTATTTGTCCATGGGGCACATTCGCTTATCGAAAGCTACCTTTTGGTTTGAAGAATGCAGGGGCTACATTTCAAAGGGTGATGAAGTATGCCTTCCATGACATCAAACATATTATTCAACCCTATCTTGATGATTTGCCTGCTCATTTGTGAAAATGGATTGATCATCCATAACATTTGAGAGCAATATTTTTATGATGTCGACACTACAAGATAAGACTCAATTCACACAAATGTGTGTTTTGTGTTGGCTCTAGTTGATTGCTCGTATTCGTAGTTTCGAAAGATGGAATTCGACTCGATCCAATCAAGGTTCAGAAAATTCTTGACATGACTCCACCTTCGAATTTGTGACAGATACAAAAGACTTCAAGGGAAGGCAAACTTTCTGAGGAGGTTCATTCTAAACTATGTTGTATTAGCTAAAGGTTATACATGTCTACTAAAGAAATTGGTACCCTTCCATTGGGACCAAGTTGCGCAAGCTTCTTTTGATGCTCTCAAAGATTCACTGGTTAGAGCATCATTAATGTATGCCCCAAACTATCCAAAATACTTTTACCTGTATCTCACCACTGTAGATACAACCATTGATATGGTTCTAGTTCAAGAGGAAAATGGAACTGAACATCCTATTTATTATTTGAGTTGTAATCTCAATGATACAAAAAGCAAATATTCATATGTTGAAAAGTTAGCCTTGGCAGTTGTTCAAGTTGTACAGAGATTTCGTCATTACATCCTCCTTCACAAAACTACCATTGTATCAGATTGCAACCCTATCACATACATTTTGTCACCTCAATTGTTGGGGGAAAAATATTCTAAATGGATATTTATCTTGTAGGAGTTTGATTTTCAATTCATCAAATCTAAATCAAAGAAATCTCTCATCTTTGTTGAGCTACTCTACGATCTTCCCTCGTCCTCCAATGATTTAACATTAAAAGCATCAATCTTGGATGAGTCTCCATTTCTGATTTCGTCAAGTGATCCATGGTATGGAGGTATACTAGTCTATCTCTAGACCCAAGCTTTTCGGCCTAATATCTCTCGCTCTGAACAATGACATACTCGATACCAAGCCAAAGATTATATGATCATTGGTGATACACTTTATCATCGTGGTGTCGATACAATCTTACGTAGGTGCTTTACACATGAGGAGGCCGAGAAAGCTTTGAATATATGTCATTTAGGTGCTTATGAGGGGAATTTATCTCATTACGCAACTGCACAAAAAATTCTACAAGCAAGTTACTTCTGACCATCCATATTCAAAGATTGCATTCTTGCTGTTAGAAGTTGCCATGCTTGCTAGATTTTTTATTGTAAAACCAGATTACCACCTACACCACTACATCCAATCGTTGTTGTTGTTCCATTCACAAAAATGGGGTATTGATTTTATGACATGTAACCCCACCTCGGCTAGGGGGCATGGGTATATTATAGTCGTTGTTGACTATTTTACCAAATGGGTCGAGGTGATGCCTACATTGAACAACAATGGCGAAACTGGTACTTTTTTTTTTTTAACCATGTGGTTTCCAAGTTTGGTGTGCCACAAGCTATAGCTACAAATCATGGGTCGCATTTTCACAATCACATGATGTTCGAATTAACTATCAAATTAGGACTATCGCATGATAGTTCTACTCCATACTATCTGCAAGCTAACGGACAAGTTGAAGCTATCAACAAAATCCTTAAGCGCATGTTGCAAAGAATGGTTGGAGTCCATAAAAGTAATTAGCATTTAATTATGTACTCGACTCTATGGGCATATTGGACCTTAGTGAGGAATGTGTCCAGATTTATGCCTTTTAAGTTGGTGTATGGTTTGGAAGAAATCTTACCAATCCAATGCAAAATTTCATCCCTTAAAATCGCAATCGACCTGCTACCCAATACTTCTGAAGAAGAATCACATTTCTTGGAATTAATCCATCTGTATGAAACCCATCATGATGCCACATTGGCTAATGAAGCTCATAGGAAACGCATCAAGGTGCAATATGATAGAAATATCAAGCCTTGTGTCTTCTCATAAAGCGACTTGGTCTTGCTTTATGATCAGGATTCTGATAAACTGGGAGGAGGGAAGTTTGAACCATTATAGATGGGCCCTTACATTGTTAAGAATTTGTTGTCGAAAGGGGCCTAAGAGTTAGATTATGACAGGATTCCATTGGTGTAGCCCCGAAATGGGTTGTATCTTAAACGTTACTATGCTTAATTGAGTGTAGTGAAAAGCTCTCTATATATGCTTTATTCGCATTAGAGTGTGTGCTTTTCTTTAGAATTTTAATTTGGTTAGGTAATCCACTTCATTAATAGTGGAGCGCTATTGGTAAATTGATTCGACCACACTGCTTTTTCTTTTTGAGCATGTATTTTTAATCATCTTTGGTGTAGTTTTGAGAAAGATGAATGACTGGAAGCAGAATCCAATATACTAAATGTTGAATTGAGCATCTTTGACCACGAAGCAAGCTTTTATTTCTTTTTCGAGCTTTGATAAAAATGAAAAGAAACCGTAGAGTCCTCTTTAAACTCTCTTTAGACTCTTTAAATAAGAAAATATTGTTGAGAACTTGTCTATTCGAGCTCATTAAATGATTGGAAATGACATCTCTCTTGTATTATTTTATGCTTTTTCGGACATGAGGGATTATTTTACGAAAAAGAACTTTAGATTCTTCTTTTCATCCCTTTTCAAACTCTCTAAACATGCAAAGGATCGAGTTATCTTTGTCATTAAACTTGTTAAAATATCAAATAGTAACAAACTTGTCCATCTAGACAAGGCCGAGTTTCACCATCGCTAGACTCGTTAAAACATCAAATAGTGATGGGTTTGCCCGAAGGGTAAATTATATAACAAGCATATGTTATCCTCCTCAAGCTTGATAAAAATAAAGAGGTAGTGGTCAACAATGACTCGGGAAAATGGGAAAAATAGAGAAAACTTTATGTTAGCGAGTCACTCTTGAACATGACACTTCCACTTCATCTCCATGACTAGTTGGGTTGGGTCATTCAGTTTGATGGTTATCACACCATCCATCACTTTTGTTTTGGGTCAATGCTACCAATTCATCTCAGTGTCGTCGATATGTTCAAGAGAAGTCATCCAGTTAAAACTTCATCTGTTGCAATACTGTAAACCTTCATTTTCATGACCATCATTCTTGAACCTTGTGTCGTCAATTGATTCTCATCTCCAAAAATCATTTACCTCATTTCATGTTGTAGATGTGGGAAACATCAAGGCCCTCCTATGATAAGTCACTTCTCGTCGACATCAGCTCATCATCCAAGAAGCTAACTTAGAAACACCCCTTCAGTGCCTTGAATCTCGGATACATCAATGGCAAGTTTCTCACTTCTGCGATAGGTTGACATCAATGGCCTTCAACCGAAAGACTTTGTATGGTGTTCGACATCAAATCATCTATTCACACCGTGGGAAATGTACTACAGTACCTTGAGGGTCATCATTATTATCGGTGATCCCTCTCGCGTATGTTAATAGCTTACATCATTAGCTGGTAATCAGACGATCTCTCTCCATGTTCGACCTCAAAAAATCTATTCACATGGTTAGACTTGTACACTGAGTGAATATTGAACAATATTGAAGACCCCAGGTCTAGTTTCATCCATCCGTGCTGCGATATATTCAGGAGTACCAAATCAAATGTAAAAAGGCCTTAAACAGATGGTCATCCTAATCATGGATCACAAATCTACATCTGTAGAAACATGAGTCTATATCTATAGACAACTATCTGATTTATGTACATGTAATGAAAGTTTATAACCTGACCATGGAATGCCTCCCTCAGCTAGTTCATGAGAAAAAATCAAATTATCATGATGTGTTGTATTGTAATTGATGCAAGTCACCTTCCACTTCAAAACTTCCTATCCTCATGATAAAGCATTTCACCCGTCATAGATACTTATGACCTCATGCTTTAGGGGGCAACTATTACAGATCCATTTGGGCATATCAAATCCAATTTACAGGTCTATGCTATTAAGGCTCATCAACCCTTAATACAGTTGTTACATGCCCTAAAGAAGTTAGTAATTAGAATGCCTTACTCCCAAAGAAGTTAATTCACAAAAAACATCCAAAAAGTTCCCCTAAGGATATTAGTGCAGGAAGCCTTCTATCAGGCTGCAATGCATTGCAAAAACTACAATGACTAAGTGCAATGCATCGCACTTAGTCCCTCTTTAGCCTGTGATGAGTGAACTTGGGAAAATTTCCATGAGGGTTTGAAGATTCCTCATCCATTGAAGCCTCTAAAAGCTTCTCAAGTGCCACCTACCCCTCTGATTCTGGCCTTGGATGAAAAAGAGAATTGGGAAACATCATCCTATCCCCTCTTTCATGGAACTAATTTCTAAAACCAGAAAGGCATTCATCATCATCATTGATGACACAACCTCCTTCACTCATCTATAAATAGATCACTCATCTAAGAGATCAGGAGGCTGAAAAATAATGAGTTGCAAGGAGATGCTGGTGGTATGAGATTAGGATTGAGTGAAAGTATTGGGATATTGTTGGAATGTAAGAAGGATTGAATTGGAAGGATGACGTTGGGTCAAACTCGCATTGGTTATAACCTTTCCTCTTATTAATAAGCTTTCGAGATTTTTCCCTTATGTTTGTGTTTATGTAAAATGAATTCATGTGTATATCATGCTTTCGATTTTGTGCTATTTAGGAACGATAGATCATTGTGTTTTGATAGGTTTTTGTTTCTATAAGTTGTGCAGGTACTTCTCAAGCCATTTGAGTGTGGGAAGGAGTTGTGAAATCAGTCAAGGGAGATAAGGAAAAAGCAGAAGTTACAAGTAGGTTCTCTGTCCCTTATCTTATTTGTTTCTTATAGGAAAAATTAAGATTTCTTTGATTGTTGTTTCTAGACCAGCTACTAGATGTAGAGAATTAGGCATTTGTAGAAACGCTAAATATTCCTGTCTCTAACAAAAATATTGCTCTCAAATGTTGCGGATGATCAATGCGTTTTCGCAAATGAGCTGGATAATCATCAAGATAGGGTTTAACAATGTGTTCGATGTCATGGAAGGCATAATTCATCTCCCTCTTAAACGTAGCCCCTACATTCTTCAAACCAAAAGGTAGCTTTCAATAAGCGAATGTGCCCCACAGACATATAAAGGCAGCTTCTGAATGGTCCTATGGATGGATACGGATTTGATTGTAGCAAGAAAATCCATCCATAAATGAAAAGATCACACATCCGGCACATTTGTCAATAATCTGGTCGATAAAGGGTGTAGGATAATTGTCCTTTGGACATGCTTGGTTTACATCCCTATAATTGATGCACACTCAAATTTTCCCTTGTTTTTTCATCACTGGAACAATATTAGATACTTAATCAGTAAGAGGTATAGGGAAAATGAAGCCAGCATGCAAAAGCTTTTCAACCTTTGCTTTAATGGCAACGACTTTCTTAGGATGAACCGGTCGAAGCCATTATCGTAATGGTTTGACATCAAGGTACATTTTAATCTCATGTTCAACAATGCTTGAGTCGATGCGTGACATCTCCTCATAAGACCATGCAAACACATCTTGAAATTCGCAAAAAATAGCAGAGTAATTATCTACTTCCAATGGAGAACAATATTTGCCAACGATGAATGTTTTCTACAATGTTAGGTTTGGTCGAAATGTTTATAGAAATCATTTCTTCTATGTTAGACAAATTATGCTCAGAATCTACAATATTTACAGAATTTGGCAAGAAATCAATGATCGACGAGTGACAAAGTTCATTCGAATCATCTTCATTGTGATCTCGAAGGTGTGAATGATGATGATAATCTTCCCATGAAATCTCTCCTATCATCATTGATTGGAAAATTCCTTCATCCGTAGAATGTATACATGAAAAAGTATCCAAAGAGCTACCATATTCTAATGACCTATCTACCCATGCAATTGTTAAGTGCAGATTAGTTTTTGCTACCAAAGCCCGAAATATTGATTGCTATGTCGATTCAATGGGGCTTGGTGGCATTACCTCGCCATGACCATCACTTTCAAACTAGTTGGCAATCTTCTTACAATCAAATGATGCAAAAGAAATCATCTTGCTCTTGCCATTTCTGCGAAACCAGATGGTGACGGGAGGGTAAAAGTGCACATCACGGAAGTGTCTTTAAGGAGACCTACTCCAACATTCTGAAGTGATGGTGAGTTTTTGTGTATCAATGGAATGCTTCCCGTAGCCTGTGAACTATTGGCAAAGAATGTTAGCTGATCAATGACTGTGATTCCACCTTCGAAGGGAAATGCAATCGTTCGAAAGTATGCGGAAACAACAGCAACCATAGCATATACCCAAGGCCTTCCTAGTAAAATGTTGTAATCAAAGAGTCTGTCAACTACCTCGACTTCAACATTTACTATTTTTACCCCTAGTTTGATTTGTAGGTTACTCGAAATCCCATATGGAGTGTATGTTCTTCCATCAAATGCTTTCAATGTAGTTGGTGATCATGACAAGGGCGGTGAACCAAGAGTTTTCTAGCAGCTCATGGACATAATGCAAGTAGATCCCCCGTCATCAATAATAGTTTGATGAACATTTTTGTTGAGAGCTTTTACTTGTATTAGGAAAGCTAATTACGCCAGTAACTATGGTGCATATCCCACATGGTTAAAAACCACAAGATTTGAATCCGTAGGATCTATTCCACCTAGTGTAGACAATAAAGCTTGTTTCTAGGAGGCATAGTTTTGCAACACGTCAAGTGTCGACATAGTAGAAGGTGATTGAGACAGATCTACCACTATATTATAGTTTTGAGTTGCTCAAGCATGTGGATTGAATGTCAATTTGTGTACAACTCTCTTTGGTGGCTTTATCGTCAATTCAGGTACAATTGGTGGAACAACTTTTGGTGAAGTCAAGGTCGAAGGACTAGATTGATTTGTAGCCTGGTTATTCGACGACGATGGATTCCCATAATATTTATTCCTTGTTGACACTAAAGCATCATTTTGTGGATTTTCGATAAATAACATGAATACTTGCGATGTGGAAGCATTATCAGTTGCAACCAAATGTGTTTCTGGGGTTGGAAATGGATCTATCGACACTACTGAGCTATTTGAAGTCTTTAGAAGTTTAGAGACCTCAGAGCGATGTGGACAATCTCTTGTATAATGCTCATCATTACATATCAAACATGGATAACGAGGTTTCCTAGCCACAGTAGGGGATTCAGATGATTTCTCAAGAGCGGAATTTTCCTGTTTCTTTTTGTTATTCTTTTTGTTTTTCTTACCTCCTGGTTGCCTTTGTCAAATGACACGACATTAATCTCCGAGGAAAGAGCATTTTCCGATGTATTTGCAGGTTGATTTGAAATAGCAAGAGTTTGACTAGATGTTCCTCTTGGCATCTGTGTGCCTGAAGAACCAATCACACCGTCACTAGCATGAAAGTCCCTACTCGATTTTGGAGGTGGTGGAACTGTGAAGGCTGGTCTAGGTGCATCGGGAATTTTATCATAGAGCATGCTGGATTGTGTGTAAATCAAATCCAGATATTGGGCACGAGTGATGACCTGCTCTTCTGTGACAACTCCTCCTTTTGCCACATCCTCAGTAATATATGGCAACAAGGACTTTATGAACCACTTAGCTAAAATCTGATCAGGTACATACGTCTTAACCATTCGATGATGATACCACCACTCATGAATATGATTTGATAAATGGGTGGAAGTAGTCTGTTTAAAGTTGGTCAAGAGTTCCATTCCAGTTTCGTATCTGATAGGTAACTAGAAGTGGGTCAGAAAGGTGGTGGCTAAAATGGTGAAGTTATCGAAAGAAGCTCTTGGTAAATAAATATACGATTTAGCAGTTGCACCAATAAGAGTTCTTTGCAAAATACAAAGTCTGATCGAATCATCATTCAAAGTATTGGATGAACACCATAGATGAAAGGTCATAACATGATTCGATGGGTCTTCTCCAGGATTTCCATTAAACTTTGGAATAGATGGTAACTTATGTGTAATCACCGGCCACCAGGGTGCATATGCGATTGGATCATTAGTGAGCCGGTTTAAATCTGGTAATTCTAAAGTTGCTACGAATGGCAACTGTCGATTCAAGTTGGGTTGAGCATACCCAGGATATGATGGAATTTCTTGTGCCATAGGTCTTTGCATACCAGCATAGGGAATTTGCATTTGGTAACCTTGGTAAGGTTGTTGGACAAAACCAGTATAAGGTGGTTATTGATAAATGGATTGGAATTGCGGTTGTCCATAACCTGCGAAGCCTTGTTTCCCAGCTCCTTGATAAGCTTGATATTGACCAAAACCGGTTTGAGCTTGTCAACCAAGTCCAAACTGGGGTTGGGACTATTGGAATTGGGGTTGTTGGAATTGCGGCAACCACGGTTGTTGAACCAACTGTTGCTACCCAGTAACGAAGGATTGACCAAGTTGTGGATCAACTATACTATGGTAAGCCTCATTCATTCCAGATAAAGGTATACTAACATGAGGTTGTTGTTGGGCTCCAGAAACAAGTAGTTGTTGTATAACAACTTGAGAAACTTGAACCTCTTGACTTGAAACTTATGGTTGCAATGAAGAGGGATCAGTTTGTAATGGTTGAGATACAACAGATTGAACTTGTGACTATGTCACAGTAGTAACAATACATGTAGTAGGAATATTCGACACAGTCTACATTGGTTGTGTTGGATATAGAAGTCTTGGTTGGGCTAGCATTACTAGTTTCCAGTCCCAAACTCTAATTTGAGGTTGACTTGAAGATTGTGGTAAATTACCGTATGGTTGTCCCCCGAAGTAGGGAGGATATGGTCAACAAGCATATTGCTCTCCATACAGTGAAAATCCAGTATTTAATGGATGTAAAGGCCTTTGATGACTAGACTGCCCAGTCTGATACTGATGTGCAGGATCAAACTGTTGACTTCCCATTTGAGAAAAACCAGATAGAATTCTGGACAAGTCTATGGGTGTTTACCATAGTGCAGAAGCAACCCCTAAGTGGGTTCCAGACAATGATTGGTAACCAACTGGGCGGATGATTCACCATATAGGTGTGACTCAGGTGTAGAAGAAAATATCGAAGGTGTTACAATAGAAGATTCTGTTGCAGCTGCATCAAAAGATACAGTCTTAGATGTTGACAATTGTTCAGAAATAGTTAACTGGCCCAAAAGTTGTCCTAAAGATTTGATGAGAACTTGCAAAGGAGCAGGATCAGATGAAGTAAAGTAATCAGGAGTAGCAGGACAAAGATTAATGCCAGTTCCAAAATGAAATGGTGTTCCAGGTGTGGAATCCTCCACTATCTCTTCTATGGCAATCAAATCTGGTGGAAAAGGTTGACTGTCATGTCCGTAAAAGATTTTTGGGGTTGATGAAAGTGTATTTTCAATAGTGACTGATGTTGGAGGAGTAACAACTTTTGAATGTTGAAATTCAAAGTCGAGATGTTCAGGTAAATGAACACCATTTTGAAAGGGAGGTTCCTGAACAAATTCTAGTTCAAATGTAACTTCTATTTGAACTGGGATAGATTTTGGACCAACTCCCAATGGAGTTGTTTCAGGTTCAGAAGTACTTTCTGGTTGATCAATTTCAAATTGAGAATCAACTTAGTGTTGGACAGCCTCAGTTGTTGCTACACTAGGATCAGTGTTAATGTCCTGAGGTAATTGTGAAACTTCCTCTTTAGGAACGGATGTACCAGAACTAATTGGAGTAACTAGAGTCTCTAAAGCTATTGAAACAAATGTTTCAAACAACCTAGATGAAGAACCAGGAGTTCTTGATGTACTAGACTTAGTTAAATGAGACTGCTTTGTCCGAATTGGTGTCGCTTCGGGAGGCAAAGGTGGTTGACTCGCTGTTCTCCGCGAATGATGGGGTTTGGGTTAACTTTCCTACATGATTGCGATTACTTTATCAACTTAAACTCAAATAAGGAACAAGGATGTTATTCACGATCAATTAATTTTATGAAACTTGGAACACAACTTCACTTTTTCAGTTTTAAAGAGTCGAGAAAAAGAAAAAGATGACTCTAGTCGCCTTCGATTTTTAATGAGCCTGAAAGGAAAAGTACTCAGGTGATCCTTTTACTTTAAAAGAGTCGAAAAGGAATGAAAGTGACTACTCTAGAGACTCTAGACAAGAGGGTTTACCAGACAAATCATAAAACTGCAATATACACCTTGGTGATAAATGAAAGAGAAATTACCAAGGACTTTACGTACGATGGTCAATCTTCTGGAAAGTTGTGTTCAGTGCATTACGATCAGTAAGGTGGAAGACTTAGCTTCCTAAGGATAAAGGATTTCAACCTATTGGGTTCTCTCACTATATACGTGATGGTATAGGGAGCACAAGTCCATACTAGCACTTATCGGATCAAAGAGGAGGAATCACCCTACCTTCAGTGAAGACAACAGCCACTAGGTTTAAAGACGCTAGAAAAATTCTCTAGCCTAGACTTCCAGATGTTTTCTGTTAAGTTCCAAAGCAATGTTAGATTAATTGATGTTTATTTTAAGTTGATCTTGCTTAGAAATTTGCCTTTGAAGGTTCACCGCAAAATATGTTCTGAAATTCCTAAGAATGCAACTAGAATGATAAACACTCTTTTAGTTTGATTTCAACAATGAAAATGCTAACTATGAGGGATAGAGCATGGAAGTACTTTTTGAACAAACAACAAAGAGCAAAAACTAATGCAATTCCCTAAAACATTCCTTTTAGCACACAAATTGCAACTCTAAAATGCAAATGCATGTATTTCTTTTTAGTTCTTCTTAATGTAAATGATGCAATAGGAAAAGCTAATGCACAAATGATTCAGAGATTTTTCATAAAAATGGCAATTGTGACACTTCTTTCAAAGAGGGAGGAAGACTTGTATGACACTTTCAATTTTTAAGAAATGAAGCTTTTCGACACTTTGAATGAAAATAAAATCAAATGCACAAAATAGATCGATCAACTATCTATGAAGGAGGATTTTATGACACTTCGCTTTTCGAAGAGAATGAGGATTTTACGACACTTTTCTATCGAAATGACAATCGATCAAAGCTACTTTTTGACAATGGACTGCAAATAACAAAACAAATACATAAAAACATTCACCAATCCTAGTTTAAACAGGGCCAAATTAAAGAGATGAAGGCTGGTTTTAGAGATGAGACACCATTCATATTCAACAATCAATTCAATCAAGGATGAAAATTGACAAAAACTTCAGCTCCTAGATGGGAAAATTGATCTTCAAGAGATCAGTGTAGGCTGTGGTGATAGACAAAATGATGAATAGTGTTGTATCCATGTAGGAAGTGCAATGCATAACAGGCATCAGTTAGAGACAGTGACCGATTCTGAAGGTGATTTTGGCTCAAATTTGATTCAATTTTCAGTGAATTTAGACTTGAATTCAATAAACGATAGTAAGTGCAATGTATTGGAATGTTCTAAGAGGCTACTTGGCTACTAAAAAGGGAAAACAATCCCCATTTCAATCGCCAGATTGTTTCTGGAATATTTAGTGTTTATACAAACGCCTAACCCTCTAGATCTAGTAGCTAATCGAGAAAGAAAAGTCAAAGAAATCTTAATTTTTCCTATAAGCAATAGATAAGATAAGGGACGGAGAACCTATTTGTAACTTTCACTTGTTCCTTATCTCCCTTGACCAATTTGACTGCTCCTTCCCACATTTAAATCGCTTGAGAAGTACCTGCACAACTTATAGAAACAAAAACCCATCAAAGCATAATGGTCTATTGTTCATAAATAGCACAGAATTGAAAGCATGATATACACATGAATGCATTTTACATAAACACAAACATAAGGGAAAAATATCAAAAGATTTCTTGATAAGAGGAAAGATTACAACCAATGCAAGTTCGATCCAACATCATCCTTCCAATTCAATCCTTATTCACCTCATGAAAAGCATAACATTCCAATGATATCACAATACTTGCACTCAATCCTAATCTCATACCACCAGCATCTCCTTGTAACTCAGTATTTTTCAGCCTCCCGATCTCTTAGATGAGTGATCTATTTATAAATGAGTGAAGGAGGTTATGTCATCAATGATGATGATGAATGCCTTTCTATTTTTGGAAATTAGTTCCATGAAAGAGGGTATAGGATGATGTTTCCCAATTCCCTTTGTCATCCAAGGGAGAACTCAGAGGGGCAGGTGGCACTTGAGAAACTTCTAGAGGCTTCCAATGGATGAGTAATCTTCAAACCCTCATGGAAATTTTCCCAAGTTTGCTCATTACAGGCTAAAGAGGGACTAAGTGTGATGCATAGTACTTAGTCAGTGTAGTTCCTACAATGCATTGTAGCCTGATCGAAGGCTTCCTGCATTGATCTCCATAGGGGCACTTTTTGAATGTTTTCTGTGATGGAACTTCTTTGGGAGTAAGGCATTCTGATGACTAACTTATTTAGGGCATGTAACAACTATATTAGGGGTTGATGAGCCCTAATAACGCCGACCTGTAAATTGGGGTTGATATGCCCAAATGGATCTATAATAGCAGGTGACCGAAACACAACCTTCTTCCATAGGCACTTCAGAGCAAGACTCTCCCGGAATCACATCTCAGAAGTCATCACAGTAGATGGAACAGTTGCCAAAGGTTTCGCCCAAGTTAAAAAAGTTGTTGAAACTCACTTTTAGTGGTTATACTCAGAGGATGGAACAAAAGATGAGGCGATTTCTAATGACTTCCTCTCCCAGATCCCTTCCATGGTCAACGAGGAGAATAATTCAAATCTTATGAAACCCTTCACTGAGGAAGAAATCAGCAACGTAATTTGGGAGATGGAGCCTGACAAAGCCCCAAGCCCAGATGGTTTCTCAACACACTTCTACAGAGCTTGCTGGACAATCATCAAAGCTGACCTACTAAGAATGGCGAAGGCTTTTCAGAAAAGGGCTAAAGTGGGAGGTAGTACCAAATCCACCTTTCTTGCCCTAATACCCAAAGAAGTGAATCCAACTACCTTTGACATATTTAGACCCATTTCTCTTTGTAATGTCTCTTACAAAATTCTTACTAAATTGCTTGCAAACAGAATAAAATCTCTACTATCTAACCTCATTTCTCCTAGTCAAGGAGGATTTGTAGCAGGAAGACATATCTTAGATAATGTGATACTGGTTCAAGAAACCATAGACTCCATCCATTAGAGGAAGGAGAAAGGGATGCTGATCAAGTTGCATATGACCAATTCCTTTGATCAGGTAAATCTATCATTCCTCTACAAAGTTCTTTTTACCTTCGGAATCAACTTAGCTTTTGTGAATCTGACCAAGGTTTGTGCTAACAAACTATGGATTGCCCCACTAGTTAATGGACGACCTACCTCATATTTCCAAGCTTCAAGAGGGATAAGGCAAGGATGCTCGTTATCTCCCTTTTTACACATAATAATGGCAAACATCCTGAGTCAGAAGCTGAAAGCAGAAAGAAACAAAGGTACCCTCCCAGCCATCCAACTGATGATTGGACTAGAACTAATCAACCATGCCTTGTTTGCAGATGATTCTCTTCTCTTGGGAGGAGCTTCGACTAGAATAGCAAAGGAATTCAATGGGACCTTGCAGAGCTTCTGCACAATTTCAGGAGCCCTCATCAATAAATGAAAAAGTACAGTGTACAACTGGAACATAGAGGAGCAAATCACACTTCGAATTGCTAGGATATTGGATTTTCCGCGATATGCCTCCTAAGACAAAATTCAATACCTGGGACTACCTTTACCTCTGGGGGAAAACTGAGCCTCACTATGGAATGAAGAAATAAGCAAGATTAAAACTAAGATAGCTGCTTGGGGAGGGCAATGGATTAACTACATTGACAAGTTGACCCTCATAAAGTCTGTCCTTTCCTCTCTCCCTATCTATCAGGCCTCCTTCCTCCTGGTACCAAAGAAAATCACAAATCAGATATCACAGCTGCTAATAATCTTCCAATGGTAGAGAGGCAAAGGAAATGAAAAGAAATTTCACTTAGTAAGTTGGGACAAAGTGAAAAGGAAAAAACTAGAAGGTGGTCTCCCAGTTAGAGATCTTGGACTGGCTAACATCGCTTTAGGTGGTAAAATCCTTTGACATCTCTACTCTAATAAACATCACCCAATCAGTCAACTCCTCTGGAATAAATAACTCAAAGGAGTCTCATTGTGAAATCTCCAAGCAATCAGTGTTCCCAAATGCACATCGCTCTAGAATCTCTGCAGAAAAGGGCTTGCCACCTTCCAAAACTAGCTCTACAAGGTGCCTGGAAATAAAACAAATATCATGATGTGACAAGATAAAATCATGGGCAATCCCCCCCTTGGACACACAATGGAGTTAGCTAGTCTCCGTGACTGGTTCTCTCAACATGGACTACACAATCTAGTCGACAGTTATGTCTAGGATAGTCAAGGGAACTAGGAAGATTGGATCTTCCATGATCTGCCAACACATTTAATACAACAAAAGCACCTTCTCTTAGATAAGTTGATTGGCTCGGCTGCAGTTAACCTTCATACACTAGATCTCTAGATATGGGGGAAGACAGGAGTCTATACCCCTGTGCTTGGCTATGCAACCTTGCAACCCACGCAAAATCAAGTCCTCAACCCCTCCATCTGGAAACACACACGGGACACTTATGGTATACCCAAGGTGAACTTCTTCACTTGGTTACTTATTCATAGGAAATTGCTAACAGACGAAAATCTTGCCCAAAAAGGCATTATAGGGCTGCACTAGTGCATTTTTTGCAAATCATCTTTCGAAAACATAAATAATCTCTTCATAAGTTGCACCTTTGCACAATCAGTATGGGGCCTTGTCCTTCAAGGTCAAAATGCACTTGCCCCTATCCAGTGTACTATAGTGGAACTTTTTTCCACTTGGACTGAAAGGTATCCTAGGGTGCTTAGAGAAAACTCTCTGTGGAATCGGATCTAGCACTCCATTCCCAAGTTCATTTGCTGGAAGATCTGGTTATCCTGAAATAATTGGATATTTAATAATACATCATCCTCTCCCTTGTCTGTGGTATCCAAAGCTAAAGCGGCCCTAATGGAGGCTCTAGGGAACTACCCTAGTAACTTAGATGACAATCTCATCATTGAAGAGCAAAGCTGGCTGGGAAACCTTCTCGCCAGGTTCAGTAAAGAAGTTCCTTCTCGGCCCACATTTAATCTAACTTGGTGCATCAAAACACAAGATACAGAGTTTCAATCCTCATGGAGGAGGTAGGGAAAGGTAATCATTTTCTCTGATGGTGCCTCCAAAGGCAACTCAGGGATCTCTGGAGCTGGTGGTGTGGTCTATTCTCAGGATTGCTCCCATATAGATAGCTATAGCTGGGGACTAGGAAAGAGCACCAACAACCAGGCTGAGATTCTAGGGTTTCTTAAAGGCTACCAGATTGCCAAGGAACATGGTCACACAACTCTCGAGGTCTTTGGAAATTCAAAACTCTTGATAAAGGCAATAAACTCATATGAGCATCTAAGCAATATGGCACTCAACAATGATCTCCAGAGGCTACGGGGCTTGTTGAGTTTCTATACCTCTTCCTCTTTCTTTCACATTCTCTGCACCTCAAATAAATTGGCAGACATCAAAGCCAATGAGGGATGCTATTTGACTCAACGATTTCTCAAAAGAAATTCATATGAACTACTGTGGACCGCCATTCCATAGCTTAATAGTGATGAACCAATCAAAACACATCGTGAGCAACCATTGGATCTCAACAATCAAAGGATCAAATTCAACATCAACTTAACTAATTAGAACTACTGGAGCAGATCATTGGAGTAGATCAAGGGCCATCGCCCGTGAAAGAGCGCAGAAAACAAAGCAGTGGAAGGGTGGTTTTCTAGCCATGAGTGGGTTTTTGGGCGGCATTAGTAGTGGTAAGAGGTATTGTGAGCTTGGCTCCAATTCCAATAAGCAAAGGACACGTAGCAATGACAGATGGTGGGGAATTCGCTTTATCGAGCAATTAACCCATGGGTATGTTATCAACCCAAAACACATGGGAACCACCAAATCCAGCCAAAATAGATGAATGGTGAAGATACAATAGGTAGGTTGGTAGTTCAGAGTTTGAAGTTTGGAAATGACAAGAGATTCTATGAGGGGCCAATGGGTGCGGACCCAACATAGTATTACACTATAGCCTATAAAGCCTGAAATTCGAAATGGGAGAGAACCGTCAGATCTATTAAAAATAGATCAACATCGGAAGTCCACTTCAAAAGTGGACCGATCAAGATCAGGAAATGGTAGAGCTAAGAGCTTTATGAAGGGTCGATGGGCGCGGACCCAAAAAGGTCATGCATAGGAGCCTAAAAAAATTTTGAAGTTCATCATTTTAAATCATATATTGGCCACAGAGGTGGAGTATTACAAAGAGCCAAGGATTGTGCCGATCCTTGATACCGATAAAGGTGGACCCTAGAATAATGAGTCAAGACAGCAATATGGCGGAAAGGATTACTTTGCAGAAATATTATAAGAACTGAACACTGATGGAGCCAAAAGATTTACGAAGGGCTGATGGGCACGGTCCCAAAACAGTTATGCACAGGTGCCTAAAAATTTTGAAGTCCACCAGTTTATATCGCATATTGGCTACGGAGGTAGAGTGTTGCAAAGAGAGCCGAGGATGAGCCGATCCCCAATGTCGATAAAGGTGGAACCTCGATTATCGAGCCAAGACTGTTCGAGCGTGGAAACTAAGAATTAAATACCATCGAAAGGCTTAATGGGTGATTTACATATATTTTTTTCTTTTTTAAAAAAGGGCCTGTGTATCAAAGGACTTTAAATTTCGGGGTCTTTCGTATATTTCCTCCAATGCGATTGCCCAGGGCTTGCTATTTGCTCCATCTGTGTGAACCTTTTTGTATTCTTACTTTGCTGACACGATACACCTTTAAGTACCAAAGCATTAAAGGTTTATTAGGCATAGAAAGGCACAAAGATCTAGAAAATTCCTTGTAATGTCGGTTGTTTAGGCCATGGCCCAATAGTTGATCTATAATATATTAATCATTCTAGTTAAAAAAAAAAAAAATACAAAAGACTTACTACAATCTACACATCACTGGAGTTGCGGAGTAAATGTCTATAAAACTCAGTAAAAATAGTTTTCATGTGCCCAACAATATTTCCTCCACGACTTTCTCCTCACTACCTCAGAGACTCTCACTCTCTAACTTGCCCAACATTACAAATGACTTTTACATCCATATTTATCTCAACATACAAATTTTTACATTAATACATGACAACAAATAACTAATACGCAACGTGGGCAATTTTACATAATAACTGGTTTTTTGATCTTACAAGTGTTGTGGAGTGTGGGAAACATTCACGTAGTAAATGTTTTCCCATATCTTGTTACCAAAATTTATTAAATGCCTTAAACTCTCTGTTGTGTTGCGGAATAGTCAACACTATAATTCTGCTCTGACTTCAGTCCTTTCGCCTGCAAACAAAATCACAACTATGTAATAGCTGACTAGGCAAGCATGGTGTTTGTGATTGTGTTTAAGACAATGATTGAGATTATTATTTCCAACATAAGGAATATAATAAAGATATAGGACCGAAGAAAAACCTAAATAATGATGGATGAAGAGAATGCAATTTTATGAGAAAAGGGATTGTTCCACATCCAAGAATAGTTAAGCTATTTTAATTATTAAAATTATTTGGATACTTATTGAAAGTGATGTCTAAATACTCATTTAAAGTGAATTTTCAAAGCAAAAGATACCATACAAAAGTATGTCGAAGTGTTCTGAAAGTATGTTTGATGTATTCGATTTAGAGGAATAAATTAGGAAAAATAAACTCTGATAAATCTTGGTTATTTTAGTTTATTTGGTTAGTAATTAAATTATGGATGGTATTTTTTTGGGATAGAATATTATTTTGGTTAGTGGTGAATTATTATTATTTAATAATAATAATAATAATTTAATTTAATTTTTAAGGTTATGTTGAAATTAGTTGTTAAATTGGCGCATGAGACTTTATTTTTCGTGAAAGAAGAGACTTATTTTACGTAAATATTTTGATTATTGAAATTTATGGAAGTATATATATTTTATCATTTTTTGGGTTTGAACGTGTTTAAAAGGACACATGTTTTTTAACCATGTTTTTAACCATTAGAGACAATCAAACTATTTATAATAAGTGTAATTTTATTTTGATCACTTGCAGACTTTATTTTAGTTATAATTATTATCTATATGATTTTTTTAACAATTATAAGTCTTACTACTTCATGGCATGTGTCACATTGAGGATTTGGTTACATATTGATCAAGTTTGGCATATAAGTTTTTTTAAAAGCATTAAAATAAGTTTGTATCTCTTAACTACAAAACTTTCCTTCCTTCCCAACTAAATTGATATTGAATCTTTTGAATTAAACTGATATTGAATAAAGACACTAGAAATATTTTCGAAACAAAATTAATTTAATTGTATAAAATATTTTCACATCTCTTAACTCCAAGCCTAAATTCAATTTTTTTTTAACTGGAACAACTTTATTTCTTTAAAATACATTGTTAAAAATGTATGGGAATAGTGTCAATGATTATATTGTCATATTGTAGGGAAGTTTCTTTGTTTGAATATAAAAAATGTCCATTAGATAGGTTTTATTCTTTTTAAATGTTTTTGTGTAATGTAGGAGATTTGGATTGATTTATTAATATATTGATTAATTTGTTAATTGTAAAAAATATATATATATT
>APFE030281370.1:4168-19103 GCA_000404065.3 Pinus taeda | reverse complement strand
ATGGTATTCTTGAAAGTTGTTTTACTTTTTAGTATATTTTTTACGACCATTTTATTTCAATTGTTTGACTCTATTTTTGTACATCACTTTCACTATTGAAGCTCTTACCGAGATCATACTTTTCATTTTTGTCCCTATGATGAACCACACTAGATGGTTAGAAACCTATAGACACAAAAATGCCATTCTGATTTTTACCAAAATAATTTTAATTTACATAATTTTATTAAATGTAATGCTTTAAATGGAAAAATTATTTATCTATCTTTTATTCAATTGTTTCAGTAATGTTATAATTTCAAATAAAAAACATAACTAATTCTTATCTCTAACAATCAAGTGCTAGTAATAAACCCAAGGGATTGTTATAGCACTAGGAATAAACCCTAAAGTAATAAACAAACCCTAAGATTAATTTTATAAAACTTCGGATTAATATTATAAACATGAGGGATTAAACCCTAGGATTAATATTATAAACCCTATGACTAGTATTAAACTCTAGCAATATGAGCCCTTAGATTAATAAATCTAAGGGATTGATATCACATACTTAAAGGACTAATAAACTCAAGTGAATGGTAAATCTCAAGGTTAACATCATAATCCCTTCAATTAATATGTCAACCATGGTTTATCAAAATGAATGATGGTCAACCATGGTTAATCGTGGCCAACAATGGTCAGCCGTCGCATTGTGACAAGGATTGTTTCAATATGAAAATCAACCATGATCAATCATGGTCCAACATTGCATTGTGAAAAAGCTTGTCTCGATATGAAAATAGTTCATAATGAACCATGGTAAACCATTGTCAAACATCGCATTGTGACAAGTATTGTCTCAATATGAAAATCAACCATGGTCAACCATGTTTATTTGAGGACATATAATATTTATCTTAGGGTTTATATAGCTTCAGTTTATAATATTAATGCCTTGGGTTTAATATTTTTCTATTGGATTCATAATCCCTTGGGGTTTTATTATTAATCCCCTGGGTTTATTTATCAAAGGGTACATATTCGTAGGGTTTAATAGTATTACCTTGGATTTATAATATGAGTCTCTTGGGTTTATTAATCTAAGGGTTCATATTCCTAGGGTTTGATATTATGTCTTGTGTTTAATATTATTCCTTTGGGCTTATAATCTGTTGGGTCTTTAGTATTAATCCCTTGAGTTTATTACTTGATTACCTTTATAATATGAATCATGGTCAGTCATGGTGAGCCAGGGTCAGCCATGTTTTATAAAATCAATCATGGTCAACCATGGTCCAACATAACATTGTGACAAAGATTGTCTCAATATGAGAGTCAATCATTTTCAATCATGGTCAACCATGGTCCAACATTACATTGTGACAATCTAATGGTTTATTAATCTAAAGGGTTCAACCATGGTTGAGCGTGGTCCGACATCACATTGTGATAAAGATTGTCACAATATAAAAATTAACAATGGTCAACCATCATTGACCATATTTATCTAAGTGTTTATAATATTTATCTTAGGGTTTATATTATTCCCTTGGATTTAATATTTTTCCCTTGACTTTATAATCTCTTCGATTTTTAGTATTTATCCTTTGGGTTTATAATATCAATCATGGCTAACCATGGTTAACCATAGTCGACCATGGTTATACATGGTCAATGATGGCCAACCATGGTCAACCCTATTTTATATAATAAATCATTGTCAACCATGGTTAACCATGTTTATTTTAGTGTTTATAACATTTATCTTAGGGTTTATATAACTTAGCTTTATAATACTAGTCCCTTGGGTTTAGTATACTCCATTGGATTCATAATCTGTTGGGGTTTGAGTATTAACCCCTTGAGCTTATAATATCAATCTCTTGGGTTTATTAATCTAAGGCTTCAGCCATGGTCGAGCATAGTCCAAAGTCACATTGTGACAAAAATTATCTCAATATTAAAATCAACCATGATCAACCATGTTCTACCATCTTTATTTAAAGGTTTATAATATGTATCCTACACTTTACATACCTTTGGTTTATATTAATCCCTTAGGTTGGATATTATACCCTTGGGATTTTAGTGTTCATCCCTTGAGCTTATTATTCCCTTGTGTTTATAATGTCAACCATGGACAATCATGGTGAACCATGGTCAACCATCATCAATCATGGTAAACAATGGTCAACAATGGTTTATCAAAAGAAATCATGCTTAACCATGGACAATCATGGTCGACCATTGTACAACATCGTTTTTGACAAAGATTGTTTCAATATGAAAATAAACCATGGTCAACCATGTTTATTGTAGGGTTTATAATGTTTATCTTAGGGTTTATATACATTGGGTTTATAATATTAATCCCTTTGGTTTAATACTGTTCCATTGGGTTCATAATCCTTGGGGTTTTAATATTAATGCCTTGGGTTTATAACATCAATCTGTTGGGTTTAATAATATAGAGTTTCATATTCCTAGGGTTCAATATTTTTCCATTGAGTTTATTGTTCCCTTAGGTTTATAATATCAATCATGGTCAACCATAGTGAACCATTGTCAATCATGGTCAATAATGGGCAAACATGTGAACCATATTTTCTAAAATCAAGTATGGCTAACGATGGTCAAACATGTTTATTGTAGTGCTTATAATATTTATCATAGGGTTTACATAACTTAGTTTTATAATATTAGTCCCTTGGGTTTAATATTATCCCCTTGTGTTCATAATCCATTACAGTTTTAGTATCATTCCATTGGGTTTATTATGGGCCCTTACGTTTATCATATCAATCCCTTGGATTTGTTAATCTAAGACTTCAACTATGTTAGAGCATGGTCCAACGTCACATTGTGACAAAAATGATCTCAAAATGAAAATCATCCATGGTCAACCATGGTCTACTCTGTTTATTTTTGGGTTTATAATATTTATCTTTGGGTTTATATACCTTAAGGTTTTATTATTACCTTGGGTTTTAGTATTAATCCCTTGTGTTTATTATTCCCTTAGGTTTATAATATCAATCATGGTCAACCATTGTCCAATGTTGCATTGTGACCAAGGTTGTTTCAATATGAAAGTCAAGCATGCTCAACCATGCTACAACATCACATTTTGACAAATATTGTCTAATTAGGAAAATCATTCATGTTCAAGCATGGTCAATCATGGTCCAACATTGCATTGTGACAAGAATTGCCTCAATATGAAAATCAACCATGCTCAACCATGTTTATTTTAGGTTTTTAATATTTATCTTGGGATTTATATACCTTGGGTTTATAATATTAGTCCCTTAGGTTTGTAATCCCTTCGATTCTTAGTATTAATCCCTTGGGTTTATACTATCAATCCCTTACGTTTTTTAATCTAAGGGCTCATATTCCTGGGGTTTATTATTATTCCCTCTGGTTTATAATCCCTTGGTTTTTAGTATTAATCCCTTGGTTTTATTATTCAATTGGGTTTATAATATCAGTCATGGTCAACCATGGACAATTGTGGTAAAGCATGGTTAACCATGGTCTAATCATTGTGACAAAGATAGGCTTCATATGAAAATCAATCTCAATCTATCATGGTCCAACATTACATTTTCTGAATATGAAAATCAACAATTGCCAAACATGGGAATAATATTAAACCATAATGTATAATAATATATTAGGGTTTATAATCGTTGTGTTTTTAGGATTAATACTAAAAAATAAAGGGATTATAAACCCAATGGAATAACATTAAACCCTAGGAATATGAACCCTTAGATTAATAAACCAAAGGGATTGATATTATAAACTCAAGGGAATAATATTAAACCCTAAGAATATTAATGCTTGGGATTGTAATATTAATAATCTATTTGGTTTTTATTATTAATCCTAAGGTTTTTTAATATTAATGTGTTAGGTGTATCAAATTCTTAGTTTTGTAATATTAATAATCCCTTTGGTTTTTAATATTAATTCTTTTGGTTTATTATTATTCCCTTAGATTTTCAATATTTATTTCCATGGGTTTATTAATTCTTGTTTATTGATCTTTTTGGTTTATAATATTTAATCACATTTATTTCTTAATTATTTTGGTTTATAATATTAATTCTATTGGGTTTTTAATTCCTTGGATCTATACTTTTTAAATTTATATCTTAGAGTATTTTATTAATATAGATTTGATATAATTATATATTTAATCTATCATATTAAGTTTATAATATACCATATATTAGTTAAGGCTATGAGTATATCAACCATATTTATTAAAATAATACTAATTTTACATATATATTTTTAATTTTCATATTCATAACAATTATTTCGAATGTGTGTCCATTTATGAGTGATTAGTTCTTCCTTCATAGAATTCAAAGGTGTATAGAAAATACCCCAGCTTTATCATACCATACTTGCATAGAAAATATGTGACTAAACTTGTGGCTTCTTTGCATGGTAGTATACGGCTAGAATGCCATACGAACATTACAGAGGAGACAAAAAATTGTTGAACTGGATGTCAAATATGTATAGAAGATAATCTATCTAGATGTCCATGTTTCGTGCCATGTTTTACATGTAAATTACATGGAAAGCATAATCCTCATTAACAAATCTTACGTCTTCATTTCATCACAACATGCGACTAGAATGTCAAGCGAATATCAAGGTTGAGATGGAATTATTTCTTCATTGTATCACAACATAGGGCCATAATGACATGTCCATTAGAGATAAGCTCCTCACACATTTGTAAAACTTATATATTCCTTTTATGTTTATTTTATGCATTAATCGTTCTAATGATTACTTTTTGTATATAAACATTGGAAACTTCAATAGACTCATAAATTTGTGGTGAATTTATAATTGTTTTTATTTTAGTAATCATAATAATGTATAAGAATATTTAATATAACCAAAATAATAGATTAGAGGTGTTTCTTTGAGGGCTATATTTGAGACTAGCCCACACATTACAATTTTGTACTGTACGATTTCATACACAAGATCATTCATTTATATTGTTGCACATCTTGACATGTTGCAGGAATATAAGGGATATAGGTTAAACATTAATATTTATATCACTTTCTAACCATTCTTCAATGATTGTGATTTAGTTCGTGCCATAAGTACTTGTGGTGGCTTTCAATTTAACTATCCTTTTAGCACAAATCACAATGGTTGTGCTGACCCGAATGTTTAGTTTAAGTGTGTTCGACATCATGATCCTAATTATGAATCTACTCCTTTGGCTCAATTTTAGTGGAGATATAGATCACATATATGAGCCCTTAATACCTAATAGAACCTACCATAACATCATAATCATTATCGACAAAATACCATGGAATAGATGAAATGTTTTAGGTAATAATACTTGATCATCATGATATGATTATAATCCCTTTGGCTAAAGGATATAAAAATGTAACATTTTGGATGGACCATGATTATAGTTATGAGAAGAATGTTGAATTATCAAACTTGCTTAAGTTGATTTCATGTGTCAATATTTGGTATTTCATTTTCAATGATGAAATAGACTTGAAGGAGACACAAATATATATGATGCATCTTCAATTACCACTTAAATAGAAGGTTCTCTATCTAATTCATACTTTTAATTATGAAATGTTTCTCATACAAGGCTTAAAGAAAACATGGCAAGTGGATTGAATTGAGGAACTAATCTATGATGGTTATATGTTGGAGCAATGTGAGTTGTAGATGTGACCTTTTGAAACTTGTAGCGTTTCTTTGGAAGCAATTGATCAATGAATTAAGTGAAAAAATAGACCTAACCTATCCAATACAACCATAACTAAGGATGCACAATCTCTATTAGACTTAGGAACCATATATGCTGTTGGTTTATTTGACTCATTAGAGGTTAGATTTTACCCTTGAAATGGATTTCCACAAATTGCTTAGAAGTATTGTCGATACCTATAAATACATGGTATTCCCATGTCAAATTTATAACTCAAAGATATATGTCATTTCCAAATTTGAGATATTATAAATGCATACTTTCTCCTTGAATATATAGTCATGTACAAATATGTAAGATTGAATATCTCCAAATCAGTGTTAGAATATAGTTACTTTTTTCTTTGTTTAGTATTACTATGAAGCCTATTCTCCTTCAAAATTATCTCTCTTGCATAGCATGGACAAGTGGTTATTCCAAGAATGGGATCAATAATATTTTATTATTGCTCATTATTAGAGGATAAATCAATATTTTGTTATAAATAGAAGGGTTTTCCATTGATTATCCAGTTTTGATTATTTTTGTTGTTGCACTCACTGTTGTAACTCTGATTACTTTCATTATCGCACACAATATTTTTGTTGGGTTTACACATTATATAAGAGAGAGACTCTACACAAGCTGAAGATGTTTGAGGATAGTCAAGAACCCATCCCATAGAGAGGGACCGGTAACATCTATTTGTTCCCTTCACAGGTGTTATAATAAAATTATTATTTGTATATCTAGTTTCCATTGGATGATCAGAGTTATTACTCTTTCGTTTTGTTGTTTAACTATGACTGTGGCATAGATCCAGACTTTGGCAAGTTTTGTTTCTATAAACTGCAGCAGTTATACAATGTTTAGAAGCCATTTATATTGTTGTTATTATTTTTCATCCACAATCTTAAGTGGATTATTTTCATACATCTTTGAGAAGAAAACACTACAACAAAATTGGTGACTCCACTGGGGATTTTCAAATTGTTTCCAATCACAAAAATTGGCGACTCCACTAGGTTTTATACTTCAGATCCAGAAACCTGGGTGACCTTCATTTTTTAGCTTAGGGTTTCTTCTTTTTTCAATTATATTAATGTTTCCTAGTTTTCTAACCCTACATATATTAAATTTTGATCTTCCGCGAGCTTTCCAGTCATTTTTGCAGGTCACAGGAGCCAGCCGCGACAAAGGCGACACCTTTTTTTGAGATTTTCCTACCGTGATCCATGAAGCAGACATAATACTTTTTGGCCCAAAAAGTAAAATCTGGAGGCTAGAGTTCACTTATCAGCCCAAAAAGTGTGATCCCTACTAGAAAGCAAGTTAGTACCTATGATATCTTAGTCTAAGGGTTTTTCTCAGATCTGTTTCTAAGTTTTGCAGAGAGTTGTCTGTTGGGTTGTCTGACCTTTGTCTCATCCCACATAGGCCTTGATCCACTATGATTTACTCGTTGAAGTCACATTTAGCCTCCCCTAGCGCTTCTAGTACGCTTCCACCTTTCTAGGAGGAGTTTAGCTAAGTGAGTAGTCTAAGTTTCTTTAACGCTTTCAGCCACATTTTCTAGATCCATACCCCTTTGTTTCAGATCTGTAAATATAGGTGGTTACCATCCATAGTTTCACATTTAAACTTGTTTGGTCATTTTCCTTGGGGTCGCATCGGTTGCCCTACATGTTTCACCCATATCCCTATCTTTTTTTAGTGATCTTCCTCTCTGGTTTTTTTTTTGTTGCTGCACCACTTTCTAGCAACTTAGTGCCAATTGATCCCAACCACACTGATATTTAAGTCTGTTGACCATTTTGGTGTATTTTCCATCGATTTAGCCACCAACTAGCACAATGTTTGGAAACCTTGTTTGGGTAGGGTTTAGTTAATTATTTCGTTGTTCATTTTTGTTTTTAATTTCAATTCATTTTTATAAATATTTTTTCTTTTTTTACAAACACAATCTAGGCTTAATCAATTAATACACTTGCACACACAAGCACACCTTAAGCGAAGGGCGCTTAGTTTACACTGCCAAGCCAAGACTTAACATAATAAATTTATCTCCCCTCATCAAGACAAAGTCATATTGTTGATCTCCCTTCATTGTTTTTGTGTGACATGTGTCTTATCACCATTGCGCCACCAAGGCATTTCTCATGGAGCCTATTAGGCCTTCACCCCTAGTTTCAGCTTGGTCATATTTCTACTCCCCGCTGGATCCGAGTTCATAGCCCTCCGAATCCCCACACTGACTCTTTTACTGGTTCACCTGTTTCCTCATCTAAGTTTGAGCCTCCTTTACCACATATCGTCACCATGTCTGGACCTACAGTTGGTGCAAGAACCCAACTTGGTGTTGGCTTCGGTTCTATCCCGGTCATCACATCTAGTGGAATAATCTAAGGAACCATTCCAACAGCCCCCATGCTGATCTGAATAGAAATTGTGATCAACCCATGGCATTCATTAACCCATGTTATTCGTCCACCCATGGAATTTACCCATAGTATTGTAAGGGGCATCCAGCCATGGTATTTATCCACCCATGGTACTTTCACATGGTATTGTGACATCCACGAATTGACCCATTGTATTGTAACTGAAAAATACTATAAGAAGCAAGTCACATTTTGTAAAAGGATAGTTTGTCCGCCACAATGTAGCTTTTACAGTTATTCTCTATTTTAATAAAAAAATATTTGTGGTTTTTTTTATTGGGCATTCTCTTCTTTTTCTTCTAGCATTTCTATTTTTTAGATCTTACGGGCCTCTCCCCCAAAATCCATTTCAATTCTTTTAGAGATATGGGGCCTCCCCCCAAGATCCGGATCAATGGTATCAGAGCATGTTATGATTCCATTGGAATGTGGGTTTGATGAATATTTTAGTTTCAAATTTTGTAGCAATATTCAACAAACTTCAGGCATGTGCTATGACCTCCACAGAGCATGTGATATTCGTTCATCATGGTTATGGGTAATCTGCAAACCCACAGTTGATCGAAGTCCATTTCCTAGGCCGCACATTATCAGTATCAAAGTTGGTCACAAACATTACAGGGTATCTCTATCCTCAGATATTTGTTCATCGTGGTCATCAGTTAACCACATAAAACCCTTCTCTTCAGTGCCTCTTCATATTCAACAAAGGCTTCACAGGAGGGAACTTCATGCAATGGGGACCACTGCTTCTTAAGGAGCGAGGAATGATCTGAATAGAAAATTACATCAACCCATGTCATTCATCCACCCATGTAATTTACCCATGTTATTGTAAGTGGAATCCACCTATGGTATTGTAAGTGACATCCACCCATGGTATTTTCCCATGGTATTGTGACATCCACCGATGGTATTCATTCACCCATTGAATTTTCCTGTGGTATTGTGACATCCACCCATGGTATCTATTCACCTGTGGTATTGTAACTAAAAAATACTATAAGAAACAAGTCACATTTTGTAAAAGGATAGTTTGTCCTTCACAATGTAGCTTTTACAGTTATTCTTTGTTTTAATAAAAAAAATATTTATGGTTTTGTTTATTGGGCATTCTCTTCTTTTTCTTCTGGCATTTCAAATTTTCAGATCTTAGTGGCCTCTCCCCCAAAATTCAATTCAATTATTTTTTATCTTGGGGACCTCCCACCAAGGTCTGGATCACATTCTCCCATCTATGGCTAAGTTAAGTCCAATGGATTTTAATGTAGGTTTTAACCTCATACAGAAACTATCTGCATACAAATTCTAAAACACAGAAAATAAACAATGCGAGAGCATAACACATAAAACACATCTACACAGAGATTTTCCCCTGGATCCCAAAACCGATACTACCACCTTGATTTTTCATTATGTTCCTTTCAATGTTATAATACATATTTATACATGTCGAAGCATCCAATACCATGGATAGAAAAACCATCGCGTCCAATACCATGGACCAAAAAAACCATCGCGTCCAAAAACATGTGCAAAAATCATACACAAAACCATAGGTGGGTCTACCCATCCTAACATGACATATGCCACAAACCCCCTATGAACCCCCCTCGCTACACAATCAGCGCAATGAAGGGGGTGGATAACTACGTGGCCTAGTCGTGGAAAGAATATAACACAACCCAACATTCTCCCACTTGTTGTTTTCTTTCCACAAGGGGCCATGTTATAGACATATTTGGGCACTGCAACCCCAATCTCATATGTCCATAAACCAAGGGCTTCTAAGCCCCTAAAATTGTTGTTTCATACCCTAAAGGAACAAGGTCAACTAATTACATCATCTCCCAGAAGTTCTCCTTGAAAAACTACTCAGAACTGGTCAAAACTGGACCATACAAACTGCTCAGTGATAAGGGTGTGATGCATCTCACCTACTACATGCAGAAAGTGTGATGCATACTCAAAATTCCTTCTGTAGGGTGCGATGAGCAAGAGCAGACAAATGGAAGAGGCAATTTGTGAGGTGGAAACCCAAAGAATCTTCTAGAAACTGCTCAGATGACACTTGCCTCTCTAAATTCACCCAGGGATGAGTAAGAGATCATGAAATCTCCAAGTGGAACCAAGAACTATCAAAGAAATGACACTAATCAAAATCCCAGAAGCTGACTCACCCACCTGCAAACATCTATATATGGATCCCTCATCCTAGAGATCTGGAGGCTGGAATTTCATATCTTGTAAGGAAGTGTTGTTGGTTTCTCCGTGGAACATCATAGTGTTGGGTGATCTAGCTTTTCATGAGGTGAAGAGGGCTTTCATGTTGGGAGGATGGTGCTAGGTCAAATCAATGGGTTGTAATCCTCTCTTCTACTACTTCTATCAGTAAAGATATTTGAGTTTTCCTACATATTCTTGTATATCTCTGAATCTTGTATTGATATATGCATTTGTATGGTTAATATATATCTAATCCTATATTGTTTATGGTTATAGATCTCTATACTTTGATGGTATTATGCTACTTTGACTCTAAAGGTGTTCTTTGAAGCGAGACAAGTGAGGAAGGAGTGGCAAAGATATGTCAAAGGGGAGAGGAAACAAGCAAGGAGCCAAGAAAAAGACTGATGTTGGTACTCTCTGCTTCTCTTTCATCTATTTCTCATAAAGGAAAACACAAGTGACTTTAGTTTGTTTGTTTCTAATATAGCTACCCGTCTTAGTGGGACTGGCAACTCTTAATGGACACTAGTTTTCCTGATAACAAAATGGTGACTCCACTGGGGAGCGAATAGCTTGTTTGCTTACTTCTATTTATTTTCTTTATAAACTATAGACGGAGCCTGAAGTTAAGCCAGCTAGTCTTCGAACTACTTTTTCTATGCAACTGCAAAGTAGATAAGCGTTGCTTCAGTCAATCTTCGAGTTAGTTTATGAACTGAGCATCTGAATTGCAAACATCCTAAGTGCCTTGGTGGTAGCTCAAGTAACCTTATTAGATCAACCCCCATGCTTTGTGTTTACTCCCTATCATTAGCTCAACCTAAACCCCTAAACTAAGATGCAAACTGTGAGAAAAAACTAAGCCTGGTCTCGTCCCTAGACTATCGCACTATCTCTCATTGTCAATCTCGATGCATCGCACCTCACGTGCATTGCAGGTGAGATGCATCCCTGTCTCCCTGTGTTACAAGTTCGATGATTATGTAAGACTGTTTCTGCCTCTAGATTTTGGTTTTCTCTTCATTGTCTTCAGCTTTATTCAGTAGTTTTGCCGTCTGTGATCAGTATATGTTAGGCCCCTATACTACTAGTGTAACCCCTTATTGTTATTAGTACAACCCACTTATTGTATTGATGTACCCATGTAGTTCCCATATTGTTACTATTGTGCCCCATAGAAGCCCACTATTGTTATTATTGTGCCCTTACATTATTATTGTTATGTAGGCTCTGATTATGTTATGACCCCTTATACTCCTATATATAGAGAGGAGGTCTTTTCATTTTTATCATCCAAGAATTGTTCATTTATGTAATGTAAAGGAGGTTCCCCCCTTGAAGAGGCTGAATTCTAAGGCGTTGATCTATCTTTTCTATCTTTTTCTTGAGCTGGTTTCATAACATTTGGTATCAGAGCTTTGGATTCTAGGGTTTCGCTGCTCCAAACAGGTCATCATGGAATTTTCGCTATAACTTATTTTATGCGATGTTTTAGAAGCTAAAACATAAACCCAATTGATAATACATCGCGCTGAATCCCAGGTCCGAATTTCAGAGCTTTTTGCACTATATTTTCGGAGATATGATCTGAGGAAGTTGGTTCTTTTGCAAAATCCTAAATTACATTCAAAACAGGTGACTTGGGGAAAATCGTCATAGCTTTCTCTCTGAGAATAAGATTGAAATTTCATAAGAAGTTACAAAAAGAGGACGGACTGTAGTTTCTTGTATATATTTTTCAGAGCCAAAGGTCAAAATAGGGACACGTGGCACGTCATACAAGTTCGCTCCACTGAATTAGTCTATAATCAGGTCACTGTGGGAGATTTGGCATAACTCTTCATTGGAGAATCCAATTGGGGTCAGACTAGTGGCATTGGAAAGAGGACACAGAGGGCTACTGCAGGTCACAATTTCAGAACTTAAAGATCCGAAAGTACAAATTTACAGTCGTTTGAAGATTGAGCTCCTAAAATTTAAAAAAAAAAAGCAAGATGAGGAAGTTTGATGGCAAGGATCCGATAAATTGGATACGTCAGATGGAGCAATATTTTGATTTACATGGTGTACCACTGTTACAAAAGGTATGTATTACATCTTCATATTTAGAACCAAATCAATTTTTATGGTATAAAGGGCTTTGTTCTCATAAATGACTTGTTATGTGGTCAATTCTCATGGAGGAAATGATAGCACATTATCAGGATACAAAGAGCAACACCTTCTTTAGAGCAACACCACAACAAATGGAAAGAGTAAAAGGGCTTTGTGACATAGTGGAAAGTAAAAGTATGGCAACAAGGAAGTATACCCCTCACAACTATAAAAATGGAAGTGTTGTTTCTCCCAGCCTTCCACAACCTACAAGGGTTACACCACAACAATTGGAAGAAAAAAGAGAAAAAGGGCTTTGTTACAATTGTGATAACAAATGCACTAAAGGTCATAAGTGTGTTGAGAAGAAATTATTTTACATAGATTATGAAGATGAGGAATAAAAAGATCAAGAAACATCAAAAGAAGAGGATATATGCCAGGGCCCCACCCCAGAGAAAGAAGAAATGAATCAGACCATATCTTGTAAAGCATTGGCAAGAATTACCACTCCTCAAACTCTCAAGATAGAAGGACATATCACGAAGAAAAATGTGCAAGAAGTGAAAGATCACATCAAGAAAGAAGAAATGAATCCAACCATATCTTGTAATTCATTGTTCAAAATTACCACTCCTCAAACTATCAAGATAGAAGAAAAATGTTCAAGAAGTGAAAGATCACATCGAGCATCAAGAAATGAATCCGACCATATCTTGTAAAGGATTGGAAGAAATTACCACTCCCCAAACTCTAGAGATAGAAGGACATATCAAGAAGAAAAAGGTTCAAGCAGTGGAAGATCACATCGACCATCAACAACAAGTTCTCCAACTTTTAAAGGATAATGCCACTTTGGTGCAAAATCAAACGAAACAACAGGTACATAAACATCATAGCAAAAAATGTTTTGATGTAGGTGATTGGGTATTTTTACTGCTACATCTCAAACAAGCTATTTATGAGAAGGAAATGTTGACAATATTGCATGCACTTAAAAAATGGTGACCTTTGTTGGCATTATGATTCTGGTATGGCTCTATGATACAGGTGTTGTACTTGATGGCAACTCACTCAAGTGGCAATGGTCTATTCAGGCTCTCAAAATGATGGAACTTATGTGGCTCGTAGGTGAATGGTTCAAAAGATGTGGACCCGCAGGTTTCACCATGCAGGTGGTGCGGTCATACCCGCAGGTTACCCGTTCAGAAGGTGCGGACCCCAGTGCACACACTTCAAGGCAGTGAAGTGCGCTCACGTGGGGTTTCTTATGTTTGGCTCGTGGTATTTAGCCCGCCTTTTTCTGATGCTATGGTTTTGGCCCGTGGTATAGGATCTATTTTATCCCCGGTTTGGATCCCTTGTATTGGTAATTGATGGTTTTGTCCCATGGTGTGAATGAGGGCTTGCCTATAAATAGGGAAGGAGATCACTTGGCCAAAGTATCCTTTTTGCAAATTGAATATCTTAAGATCTGAAATATTGGGTTAATGTTTCAAAAGCTTGATCTATATAAAAGTGAAGTTGAAAGCGAATCTATGAAGTGTGATCTCTTGAGCACATCTGAGCATCTGACTATCGGTGGCACACTGGGGGCCTGCTATTTTGGCCCCTAATCAAGGGTACGCAGGTGATTAATGGTGAAAGTGCGTGGGTACGCAGAGAAGAAGAAGGAGAAGTGCGTGGGTATGTAGAGTAGAAGAAGGCACAGTGCGTGGGTACGCAGCACGACAGAGGTTCAGGTGCGTAGGCACAGGGAAAGTACGCGGCACTTCAGAAGCCGCAGGTGCGTAGGTACGTGGTGAAACAGCATCTATGGGTGTGTGGCTACAGTAGCAGTACGCGGCACGATAGTATCTATGGGTGCGTGCCTGCAGTAACAGTACGCAGCGTGATTGAAGAAACAGTGCGTGGGTACACGTTGTGGGAGAAGGGTCTCTGCGGGTATACTCAAGGAAGCAGAAGGAGAAGTGCGTACGCACGCAGACCAGAGAAAGACAAACTGCGTATCTGTCTTAAGATCTTTTGTTGGCTGAATTTTTTTTTCTGTTGATAAGGTGTTCTGGGTTTAGTTTACTGTTACTGTTGATCTGGTTACTGCAGTTGACTGGGTGATTTACTTGTACTTGATGATCTCTTGATGTTTATGGATCCAGTTTGAAAATTTATGAAAAGTGGTCCTTGAGAGAAAATAAGTAGGGGGTTGTAGCTCCCTTCTAGGAGAGACTGGAAAAACGAGAGAGAGTTGTAGCTCTCTGCAGGTTGCAGCCTGCGTACTGGTAAAGGACTGCACCAGTACAAAACCTTTGTAAAACAAGTTTCTAATTAGAAATAAGATAGAGACATATTGCAGCAGGTGGTTTTCACCCACATTGGGTTTCCACCTTACATCTGGTGTTCTTTGGTGTGACTATCTGTTTTCTTT